>CAUYSK010035872.1:0-75747 GCA_963575035.1 Avahi laniger
CTTGGATGGAGCTAGAGACCATTATCCTAAGTAAAGTATCTCAGCAATGAAAAAACAAACACCACACGGTCTCATTAATAAGTGGGAGCTAATTGATGGGCACGCATGGGTGCAAAGAGATGTCAAGGTCATTGAAAATCAAGAATAGGGGAGAAAAGAAGAGGGGAGGGGTAAAAGCCTACCTAGCAGGTACAATGAACACCATTCGGGTGATGGTCACACTAAAAGCCCCGATTTAAGCATTATAAAAGGTATCCATGTAACAAAAACATTTGTACCCCCTTAATATTTTGAGATTAAAAAAAACAAAAAATAAATAAAATAAATTTTAAAAAGAAATATCCATCCCACTCCACAATCTTTGCAACCACCATTGTTGTCAACCTAAATGCCATAGCCACTTAATCTTCCAATGACTTGCTCTCCACTTGCACTTTAACTCATGCTCCCGTCAGTTTTAATCAAAGTACTGGGAAACCAATGATTTTACAGATTAGCCCTTGTCCAATTTGACTCCTGAAAATAAATTATCATGAAAATACATTGCTCAACAAATATATCAGCAAACCAGTCTCAGAGTCTAATTTTGAAGGTCTCTGTCTTGGGGCTAGTCCAGAATTACTGTATCAGTCAAAATCTCTGCAGGAAACACACAGTACATACAAAGAGAGTAATGGAATCATTTTAGTGTTGAGAATATTTACAAAGTTATGGTCAGAGTTAAGGGAACCAACAAGGGATAATGAAACACTCTATAGATACACAAAACAGTAAGCTACAATGTTACCACATATAACCTCAAAGGAGCAAGAAGTGCTTGCTGTTATAACAACTTGATAAGACTTGTAGCTATAGAAAAAGGTTGCTTAACTGGCTTGGTGGCCTTATGCAGAGGAACATAACCATAACCAACTTGTAGCTAAGAATGGAAGAAAGGAAGGAGATAAATTCCCCTATTTCTCTTTCTTCTCATCTTCTAGTCTCCTTCTAGCCTGCCCCAAATTCAAATATTTCCAAAGTGCAAGAAATTCCCAGCAGTTCAATACATGGCTTCTTTTCTTCCAATATTTCCTGTCCCAGTAAACCAATAGAACATTCATGAGTTTTTCTCTCTCAAGCCTATGTCTAATCTAGTGTTAGTTATTGATTTTTACCTCCTAAATATACCTGGGTTATTCCATTTCCAATGTCATCATTACAGTCTAATGTTTACATTTTTCTCATCTGGATTACTGAATAGATGAGTTAACTGATATTCCCATTACTAGTCAGTTCTTTCTAAACTGTCCTTTAAACAACATCTTAATATGATATTTAAACTTGAAAATTGGAGCATGTTCTTCCCTTGCATAGAAATGTCCAGTGAATTCCTATTGTTCATACGACATAGAATGATATATCCATTTGGGATAAAAAAAAAGAGAGTAAAATCACTTATAAAGCTATTTTTAATCCCATGCCTGCTTACCTGTCTGGCTTGGTTTTATACCAGTTTCTCTTAATTCTGTCTGTAAGCATACATACCTCCTCTCAGTTCCTTAAGGCATTTGCCTGCCAACCTTTGAGTCTTTGTACATGGTGTTCTCTTTGCCTTAAATAATCTCTTCTCCCACCTGAGTTCATCTGCTCGATTCCTACCTACTCTTAAGATATTTATTTTAATGGCATGGTTTTACCTCACCCCTGACATAAGGCAGGTACTTTTATCTATTCTCTCATAGATTTCTGTACTCTTTCTTCAGGTCAGAGTGGGATATATTGACAGGCTCATCATATGCTTTTATATGGCTGCTATCACAAATCACCACAAACTTGGTGAACTAAAACAACACAGTTCTATTTATTTATTTTCTTAATAGTTCTGAAGTTCAGAAGTCCTAAATATATTTTCCTAGACCAAAATCAAGGTATTGTGAGACCTGTGCTTTCTCCATATGCTCTGTAGAGACTCTGTTTCCTTGCCTTTTTCAGTTTCTAGAACTGCAATCCTGCCATTGGCTCTAGGTCCCTACCTCCATCTTCAAAGCCTGTGGTGTAGCATCTTGCTTTATTGCCTTCTTCTCTGTCTTTACTAAAATCTTCCTCTGCCTCTTTCTTATAAGCACACTTTTGATTATATTTAAGGTCCACAGTGATAATACAGAATAATCTTCCAACTCAAAATCCTTAGTTTAATTACATCTGCAAAATTCCTTTTGCCACATAAGGTACCATTCACAGGTTCTAGAGAGTAGAACCTGAATGGGTGCCATTACTCAGCCTACCACACAATTTAATCAAAGTCTGGGTACTTTGGAAAGGACCAAAAGGAGACCGGAAAATAATATACATGCAACCGATGTTCACTAAAAGTTAGAAATAATTTAAAGGGTTACTTTGGTTAATATTCATTTCAAAGTTAGAAAGCCTAATCAATAATTATTTGTGAAACCCTATTGTGGTACAGAGAAATAAAAAAGCTGAAGGAAACACACTACCCATGGCCATAAAGTGTTGTCTTTAGCAGCAATAACAGTAGAGAAATCAATTTAACCACAATACATGCTTATTCATACAAACCTTGTGTTTGTCTACTTTATTCTCATAGATATAAATTCCAAATTTTTTCCTTTGGGTTCACCAAATATAAAATATTAGCAATATTTCTCTCCTGTTGAATAAATCATGAACAAAATTAGAAATTATTATATAACTTCATATAAAGGAATGGAAAATGTAAGTAATTGTGTCAATAATCTAAAAAAAACAGTACAACTACCCAAAAAAGTTTAAATTACTGAAACTTTTCAAGAAAACATAGATTGTGTCTCCAATTAAGTGGATAATTGGCTTAATTCTTCACTTCATTTAACTAGTAAAGAACTAGCCTGAAACCAAGATGTTTCCAATTAAATGATCCAATAATTGAAACCTGTAATTATAATATTCAGAACCTTAGAGGATTCTTCTATAGTAATCTATTTTATTCTCCTCAAAATCCTTGGCTTGTGAAACATTCTTAATAAAAATACTGAAATTATCTCCCTGATTATGATCAGGAAGCATTTTCTCCCTTTAACATGAACCAATATTGGGCATGGCAAATATCAGCCAATTCTTAATAACTTGTCATTTTTGATAATTGTCTATCCAATTGATTAAAACACAGCTATAATTTTCCAAAGATTTTTGAACATTTAAATGTATTGAGTTACTCATCTTGTACTTCGGTGTTAAGTGACTTTTTTTCTTCTCTTATGTTAACAGCCCACCGTTTAATATACTGCCTTATTTTGTTTTTCCTGGCCTGCAAAGATACTGTTTAACTTTGTAACATTATGACACTTTCAGTTCTTTTCTATATTTCAGTTTATCTGGTTTCTACACAGACATTTGGATTCATTATAGCTCTCTGTCTTGTTGAGATACTAGATATACCTTGAGGTTATGTTCTTGGTTTATTACTTGTTTTAATTTGCATGGTATCTTGTGAAACATAGTTTGTCATGTTGTAGGTCCAGTTTTTAGACTGAGGATTCTTCTCGTCCAGTTTTAGACTAACTCTTCTCCTTTACCATTAACATTTCTTATTCAGTTACTATAAGAGAGTTCTAGGCCAATACATTTTAGGTTTATTAAGATTTTTCTACTGAAATTTATGCATAAAAAACAAATAAATATGATTACCTATAAGGAGAGGGAGGAAAATGGGTGGGAGACAGGTTTAAAAGCTAGCCTTCCCTGATCGTACTTTGTGTTAAATTTGAAATCATAAAATATTTCACATAATTTTTTTTTTTTGAAACAGAGTCTCACTCTGTTGCCCTGGCTAAAGTGTTGTGGCGTCAGCCTAGCTCACAGCAACCTCAAACTCCTGGGCTGAAGCAATCCTCCTACCTCAGCCTCCCAGGTAGCTGGGACTACAGGCATGCGCCACCATGACCGGCTAATTTTTTTTCTGATATTTTTAGCTGTCCAATTAATTTCTTTCTATTTTTGGTAGAGACGGAGTCTCGCTCTTGCTCAGGCTGGTCTCGAACTTCTGAGCTCAAACAATCCGCCTGCCTCGGCCTCCCCGAGAGCTAGGATTACAGGCGTGAGCCACCGCGCCCGGCCCACATAATTTTTAAAAATAGAAAACCATCCCTGAAATTTGAAAACAAATCGAAAGAGGAAAATCTAATGATATATAAAGTGTTTGCATAACCCCCAGAATGAAAACAAAAAATGAAATCACTTTTAAACAAGAGTATTTTGACATCACCACCTAGTAAGACATAAGTAAAACAATAAAAAAAGAAAAAGAAAAAAGAAGTCTTCAAAGAAATTTACTCTACAATCAGAACTCTTATTATTAGAAGCTTTATTAACATTTTTAAAATAAAAAAATATATATGGATTAAACAACAAAATAATGGTTAAATTATAATAATTAGTAAGTACCAAGATTGTCAACACAAAGTAAAAGAAACATAAATATAAATTTTAAACAAATAAAGCTACCATTTTAAATTTGATTAGGAAATACAAGTAATATTTATAATTTATATTTTTATTTCAAAAACCATATTTAAAAAATAGCTTTATCTACCAATAAGGCCTAAAAACAATAAAATCCAACAGAAATGAGCAATGAGCAAATCCCGAGAGCTCAGATTACGGTCTTTGGATATTTTGTTTATGTAAAGAACCAGAGCTCCTTGTAGAAATGGCTTATTTCAGAACATGAACAAGAAAAGTATAAAATGAACCTGAAACAATTTGAAATGACAACAAGTAAAGAAGATTACTGAGGTCATATAAAAAGAAGCAGGAGTTAAATTAAAGGGCTTGCTCTGGATTAAGATAAGAATTTGGTCATCAAAAAGGATAATGGGGCCGGGTGCGGTGGCTCACACCTATAATCCTAGCTCTCTGGGAGGCCAAGGTGGGTGGATTGTTTGAGCTCAGGAGTTCCAGACCAGCCTGAGCAAGAGTGAGACCCCGTCTCTACCAAAAATAGAAAGAAATTAATTGGACAGCTAAAAATATATAGAAAAAATTAGTAGGGCATGGTGGTGCATGCCTGTAGTCCCAGCTATTTGGGAGGCTGAGGCAGTAGGATTGCTTGAGCCCCAGGAGTCTGAGGTTGCTGTGAGCTGGCTGACGCCATGGCACTTTAGCCAGGGCAACAGAGTGAGACTCTGTCTCAAAAAAAAAAAAAAAAAAAAAAAAAGAAGAATGGCTAGAGTTGATTTAAAACATGAAATGCAAAAAAATGAAATTGATAATGGTATTTACACTAATTATTTGTTACAAATAGAGATTGCTGGGTCATCAACTTGTTACCCTAAAAATATTAAATAAAGGGGGAAAAAAGCATTTTTCCCATCTCTACTGTATAAACTTTATTTCAGAGTTACTAGTTATTGAGATGAAGCTCATTTTATCAGTGAATTGTAGCTAGTACATGGAGACTGATTGAGAAAAATCACCATTTTCAATCTAAAGAAATAATGGATCTTATCAATGATCATCAGTGGATGCTAAAAGTATTAACATAATTGATATTAATTACAATAATTAACAAATTTTAATGGTGTAATGGAGGGATTGGGCTGATACCATCTGAACTCACATATTAACATTCTTTTCTTTCTTTATGAGGAAATTTAAAAATAGATACAAAGGCAATAAACATGGTGTAACAAACTCAATAGACCCACTGCTTAGCTTCAAAAATTATCAATATATGTACAACCTTACTTAACCTATACTCTAACCTACTTCCCTCCCCATACCAGTTTAATTTTAAAGATATTCCAGACATGATGTTGTTTTATCTGTAAACTTTCACTATAATCTCTAAATAAGATTTTTTAACATACCCACATTACTATTATTGTATCCAATAACAATAATACACCCTTAATCTCATCAAAATCAAGTCAGTGTTTACATTTGCCTAATTGGGAATATTTTTGAAAAAGTTTGTTCATTTAAATTTGGATCCAAACAAGGTTCATACAGTGCAATTTATTAACATATCTCAAATTTCTCTTTGGATCCTTTGTCTATATGTCTGCCTCTCATTTTTTTCCTTTTGTTGTAGCTTCCCATAGTCTGGATTTTGTGTATTGTATCCCATTGATGAGTTTAGCATATCCTTCTGTCCTTTGGGTCAGATCGAGAGGCTTGGTCGGTTTTAGGTTTGAGTTTTGTTCAACATTACTTTATAGACACTTTCCGATATAACATGTTTTTCCAGGCTTATCTTGTACATTACCTGCTCCAAACCTAGAACACAGAATCAATCCTTTTGCAATGCCTACTGTCCTTTCAATGAGTAGTAGATTGGAGAAACTACACTCCAGGTGCTGAGAATATTCATTGATACAGGTTGTTCATTTTTTCTAGCCTTCTGAGTGGAGAGATATAGAATATGTATATGTGTGTGTGTGTGTGTGTGTCATGTTTGTGGGTGTACTTGTGTTTCTTAAGATATAATACATGATATGGTTCTATTAATATAATAATTAATAAATTAATATTTTAACAGTTGATAAGTAATTAATAATTCATATACAGGATTTTAACTTAATCTAATTTTTATATGTTTCTCCTTTAATCACAATGAAAATACTGGTTCTCAATAATATAACATAATTATTCTTTTGATCTATCCCACAATATACATATATTCATCACTGAATAACTTTAACATTACAACCAATGACATGGTCATGGAAGAAAGTTGAGGATTTTTTTGAGGCCATTTTTTCTGTTAGTTATATGCCACACGAGAGATGTAAAAGCAAATTAGCTTCTTTTGTTTTATAATTTATAAAATATTTACATTGTTCCAAAGTTAAATATATATACCTATTATCTATCTACAAAGAAGTCTGATACCTATCACTATCCCAGTCATTCTATTTCTTCCCTCTCCCTCTCGGTAATATATACACTTTTTAAATTTATGTTTTATATCCCATTTTAACATAACTAAATATAATACATATGTATATATATGCATTTACCCATTTTTAAATGACATGATGCATACACAATACACATACTACACCATGTTGTATACATATATTTTCTATATACATCCCATACTGTATATTTCTTCCAAATGTTTTTTCATCTTGGAGATCATATTTTATTTTTTTATACAGCTGCATAGTATTACTTTGTTTATTTGATTAATCTCCAATTGATGGTCATATGTGTTCTTTTTTACTTTTGCTTTTAAAAATAGTGAAGTATGTTTTCATATTTCTGTCATTTTATTACTGATATGTTTTAACATTTCTAAAAGTGCAGTATCTGGATATATGTGCCTTCTTATAGGTTAAACTATAAAGCACAGAGTACCAATTAAAGCTGGATCTAATCAAACTTCTAACTCTAGGTATAGATTTACAGATAATAGAAGGGAAATTAACCTGATTCAGAATAATGGAAATTTGCAGAGTAAATATCCATGATTTATTAATAAAATGTCCAGAATATAGTTTTAAAGATATAAGAAGCTTAATTGACCAAGTACAACATCTATATCTTATTTATTAATAGACTTTTATATAAAAATTGTTTGAAAAAATATAGAGCTCATATCAAAAAGAGAAACATTTGAACATGACCAGGTTATTAGATGATATTAATAAACTTTAATTTTATTTTGTTTAAAAAAGTTTTAACTGCTAGAAATACATACTAAAGTATTTAGGGTGAAATGATTTTTGGAATTTGCATTAAAATAAAAAAAATTGGCATATTAAAAAAGTATTATTTCTTTAAATTTTGTTTTTTAATTTCAATAGATTTAGGAGGTACAATTGGTTTTTTGATACATGGATGAATTGTCTAGTGCAAAGTCCGGGCTTTTAGCGTACCTGTCACCTGAATACTATACACTGTACCTGATAGGTAACTTTTGATCCTTCACTCCATCCCACCCTCCCCCTTCTGATGGAGTCTGCAAAGTCTATTATAACAGTCTGTATGACCATCTTTAGCCATTTCTTAACTCCTAATTATAAGTGTGTACATGCAATCTTTGTTTTTCCATTCCTAATATATATATACAGTGCATACAGTGTCTCATATGTATATATACACACGCATTATACGACATTTTGTTTAGCCACTCATCAGTTGATGGGTGTGTAGGTTGATTCCATATCTTTGCAACTGTGAATTGTACTTGAATAAACATGCAAGTGTGTGTGTCTTTTTGATGTAATGAGTAATAACTCCTTTCCTTTGGGTAGATATCCAGGAATGGGATTGCTTGATCAAATGGTAGATCTACTTTTAGTTTCTTGAGGAATCTTGTACTGTTTTCCATAGAGGTTGTATTCTTTTACGTTCCCACCAACAGTACATAGGCGTTGCCCTTTTCACCGCATCCATGCCAACATCTATTGTTTTTAAGCTTTTATGCAATGGCCATACTGACAGCGGTAAGGTGGTATTTCATTGTGGTTTTAACTTGCATTTCTCTGATAATTCATGAAGTTGAATATTTTTTCATATGTCTGTTAGCCATTTTTATATCTTCTTTTGAAAAATGTCTGTTCATGTCCTTTGCCCACTTAAAAATAGTATTATTTCTTAATAATACATCCTTGAGCATTTATGGATAAAATGATAAGTTATTTGTGATGTTTTTTAAAGTATGCCAACAAAAAATTAGGAAGTACACAAGAAAAATTTTCAAAATATTTAGAATGGTTAGATTTGGACTATAAAGATTCATTATAACAACTTCTCTACACAAAGATTCTAAGTCATAATGGTTTGGGGCAATATAAGCTATTTGTAATCTCACAGATGTCATGAGTCTTCAGTTTACTAAATATTTGACATTGTATTGGATTTTTTCTAATTTCCTTACTAATGTCACACAGTATCCTTGGAAATGTTTCTTTCAGTTGTCTATTCTTCGTTGGTCACAGTTTGATCTCTGATAGAAATGCTTAACATAATCATATTTGATTTTTTCAAAACAAGATTATTTCAAAATTCACCCATTTCAGTGAGTAAGTGTTATTTATTTGTTTGTCACTCAGTCAGCTACAAACATTGTCATAGAGAAGGGAAAAAGAAAGATGAAATCTCCTTCAAAACATCAACAACATTTAGTTTTACAACACAAGAATACTAGGGCCACACTTGCCAAGGGAGACTCCCCAGGGACTTCCGCACACACTGTTCACACTCTCTGTTGAAATGCATGCTTTTTTGCCATTATTTTAGTTTTATAGGGATAATTCATAGTTACGAAAAGTGCTTATAACACTATACATCACTACTTTCTTAGATATCTATCTTGTCAAATAAGTTTATATTTCATCTCTGTTAAATTTTGTAATGAGAACTAGTTAACATACAGTTAAATGGTAATGGAAACTAATTAGCCAATAAGCTGAATCTTACAACCCTCATTCCAAAATATTTGCATTTTTTATTTTTGTCTTAATAGTACTATGAATTGATAAACATTTTTCTCGATTTTATCACATAGAACCACATTTGATATTCTGTGTTCCATAATACACAGATGCTGCCAAGATGAAATCCATGCAGTATCAGTTCAGTCCAAATATTGTTAAGCAAACCTTTGAAAAACTGAGCATGTTGCTTCCACCAAATGTGTCAATAAATTGAAATATCAATTTCAACAGGCATGTGTTTTCTATTTCCACAAATAATTGTGGAGGCGTTCAGAATTAATATAGTTCCTATTTAAATATTAGCAGTTTATTATGAATTCAACTGAGAAATGGGAAGAGAAATTTTGCGATATATCAAGATATGGCCTTTTAGTGTTATCATTATTTATATTTTAAGATGGCATAGTCTCTCTCAAATTCATATACCTTTCCATTTAATCCCTTTGGCTGAGAACTAGACAGCAGAGATCTGTAAAACATTAAACAAAATAATTCAACATCATAATATTTTTGTTTTGGTCTCCAGTGTCTGTAGTTTAAATTGAACTCCAGTATAAATAATATACTCCAGACACAAATTTTAGGCAGCTAGATACATGAATGCTACTGTTAATCACACACTCCAATTCCTTGAAATTGTGTCCATATGTATGTAAGTAACCAGGCATACATTTGTTTATCAGTAACAAAGAACATTTTCTGAAAACAGATAATAGTATATTTTGAACATACTAGAACTTTAGGTTTTTCTTATTTTTTCTTTCCATTTTTAACTGAAAAATTTGCATACTCATACATAAGAGGTCAACCACATTTGCCAGGATCCCTTAAGATAACCACATTAGAATATAAATAATATGAAGACACTAATAATTCAGATCCTTTTATAACTATGAACTTTGAGATACATAATTGTTCTTACTTCATACTTTATTTGACATTGTAAATACTATTTCTGTTATAAATCAGTGTCTCAGCTGCACGTTGCACCTTGGACTAGACCATTGAGCTGTCCTCTTAAATATTATGACATGGAGAAAATCACGTTGTACTTTAACCTATCAACAAAGGAGCAAAGCAATTACAGAGCTAAACAGAGTCCAGGAAGACCCAATAAAGAAAAATCCAAGAAAATTTGGTGAAAATTCTTAAGGGGCCTTCCAATGTTTAATTTAGGCCTGAGGCATGATTAATATTCTGATTCTAATTCAGAAGACTGAACCACAAAGGTACATCTTTTGGGTATTTTTAATAAGCATAGTACAACACTCTGTGAATTAACAGCTGGTCTGACTGGTATTTTACTTCTTCTTTGCTTACTCAAGTGAAGCAGTTAATATTAGTATAATCATCAGACTAACACTAGTCCGGCGGAGGGACAGATTTTTTTTTTTCTACTGTTGTGATGTAGAATACAAATTTTGAAATCTAAAAAAAAAAAAATCTATGGCTGTATTAATATTAATTAAATCATTGTTTTAGATTCAATACACAATACAAGTGGTTTTTTAAAAAATTTTTAAAACCTTGCTCCATCTGAAAAAGCATTTCAAAAGGCTAAGCAAAATATTAAACATTAAAATAATTTAATGAAATTAAATAGATGTTTATGAGAAATATTGAGAAGTATAATCAAAATGTGATAAGAATTATTTATTGTCAGTGTTATTGCTAAAAACATCTAATAACTTCACAACAAAAATCTTTTCATAAAACTGTATAAACAATTATAATGTATGATATATACACCCAAAACAAAGGTCACATTTTCTTAGTCAATAAAGAATCATATGTAGACTGTGTAGCATTAATTTCATAATTTGATTGTTGCAAACAAGATGCCAATCTCTTTTATTATCTGTTTTGACATGCTCATTGAGAGTCACAGTAAATTAGTTGTTACTATTTGTTAAAAAATATTTCATTTCTTTTATAATATTTTAATTTTAATACATTTGCAGAGGAAGTATATTTGAAGCAAAATTTGCAACATAATATTTTTTGTAGTTTTTAGATAGGCCATATTTAATTTTTATGAAAAATTTATTATAGAAAAACTCATTTTAACCATCATTTGTAAGTGTAGAATTTCTAAGCATTGGGAGGATATTAAGTTATTAAGTATGAAATGTCTGATTTCCTTAAGTGCTAAATTTGACAGCTGATATCTTTGACATTTCGCTTTGACACTTCTTGTTTTATTTTTATTGTGAAGGTACATTCTCAGTCTTTCAAACGCATGTTTTGGCTTGTGAGCATCTTTCAAATAAAATTTTAGACCAATTTTTGTGAAACTATAGATAAGTCAAAAATTCATGTTATTTTCGAATACGAGTTTCATCGTGGAACCAGTGCAGTTTAGACAGCTCAAAATATCAATGAAATGTTTGGGAAGGATGTGGCTAATGGATGCACAGTACATTGATGGTTTGAGAAGTTCCGTTCTGGTGATTTTAATCTTGAAAATGAGCCATGTAGGCCACCTGAGACCAAGGTGGATAATGATGAGCTGAAAGCTGTAGTAGAAGCGAATCCATCTCAACCTACACGTGAATTAGCAGCAAAGTTTGACTTTACTATTCCAACAATATTGGATCATTTGAAACAAATTAGCAAGGTAAAGATATTGGATAGATGGATTCCACATGAGCATCAGAAGAGAAATCACCTAGAAGCTTGCCTTTTTTTGACGTCACGACATAAAGTTGAACCATTTCTATACCGTATTGTTATTTGTGATGAAAAATGGATTCTTTTTGACAATTGCAAGCATTCGGCACAATAGTTGGATAAAGATGAAGTGCCCAAACACAGTCCCAAACCAAATATTCATCCAAAAAAGCTAACAGTGACTGTTTGTTGGTCCAGCACTGGTATTTTCTACTATAGCTTCTTGAAATCTGTTTAATAGATTACAGCTGATGTCTACTGCAACCAATTGGATGAAATAATGAGGATGCTTGTGATTAAGCAGCTAAAATTTGTCAATAGAGACAAGCCAATCCTCTTGCAAGACAATACTCGACCACATGTCACACAAACAACACTGCTAAACTACAGAAGCTGGACTTGGAAACTCTCTGTTACTCACCATATTCACCATATCCTGCACCAACTGACTACCCCTTCTTCCAGGCTTTGGACCACTTCTTGCTAGGAAAAATACTCAGTTCTCATCAAGCTGTGCAAAACGGCTTTTGCAATTTCCTTGCCACTGGCTCTCCAGGGTTCTTCGCTGCTGGCATAAACAAGCTACCATTAAGACGGTAAAACTGTGTTGATAGTTTAGGCACAATACTTTGATTAATTGTACTGCTTCTTGTTTGAAATAAAATAAATTATACTTTTTATTCAAAATTTGGACATTTCATATTTAATGAGTATTAAATTTACTAAATGAAACTACAATTTATACACATTTTAAATCTCCCTTTAATGATATCACATTACCGTATAAAATCTTTTGCCTTTGCAGTTGTCACTGCATGTATAGCAAAAGACAATGCAATGTTTTTATAGAACATTACTAAAATATTACTAATGTGCCTCTAGTTAAAATCATCATGAGAAAAATTAACTTCATAATACTCAATTATATATGAATTAACTTTCTTAATATTTTGGTCTCTTTTTGGAAATTCTACAGCTAACCATTCAAAAAAGAAATTTAAAAGATAGCAGCTTTAGGTAAAATGATATTTTTAAAATAACTGATTTAATCCCATTACTAGACATTATGCAACTTTCTATTTAGTGGATGAGGGATGTGAAATGTGTCAAAATATTATGTATAGGAAGAAACATTTGTAATATTTTTAAAGTTTCCCAAACTAAGTAGAAAGATTTTGTGTATGAAGTGTCAGTGGCATGATCAGTCTAAAGATTGTCTCCATTCTCTCCCAAGGTCATCTCCATTATAAGAAAACATGCATGCACCCTCCTCTCCAAAATCAAAGATAAACAAACACAAAGCAATATTCATGTTGATTTCAGTTCCATAATCATAATGAAACTGTACATCTGTTGTCACAAACTGACACACTAATGATTTTCCCTCAATAAAGGGATTTTAATTCAATTTTCAAAATGCAACCAAAGGAAAATACACCTGCAACAAGATTCAGTCCCAAAGTCATTGATTTGCAATTCTGGTTAGTAAATGGTTTATGCCAAAAGCTACCCAGGTTTGTAACCCCTGCATGTCAAATATTAGCTTCTGGACTTGACTGATAAAAGGGTGAATTAAATTACCAACTACTATAAGGGACATTTGTGACTGACTGTTGAGGAAGTCTTGACATCAAATGTAGCTTTACTGAAAATAGATAATTTGTTTATTGAAGACATGAAGAAGGAAGATTGATTGTAAAGTTTATAAAAAGAGAAGGATAAAGAAGAGAGAATAATAAAAACTAAATCAAGTTTCATTTTTCCTTAAAAATACTTCAACCATAGTTATAACACAGGTGGCTAAACTTTTTGCAATAATAGGAAGACTCCATACACTAAGTATGAAAATTCAGATTCTAGTAGTGCTACTTTACTGAGTGTCTTGGAAGTTCTGCATAATTTTAGAACTCAGGCTCCCTAGCTACAAAATACCCAAGGTTGTATTAGAGCTATATAATTTCTATTATCTTTTCTAGCTCTAAATCCTATAAATGCTATTTTCCTGGCATAATATTAACTGTAGAAATAGAAGCTAGATTCTTACTACAAAAATATTTAAGAAAAATTTTCAGTTTTAAAAGGAAAAGGAAGAGAGCTGGACACAAAGAACCAGAAAGATATATCTTCTTATGTGATTTTGGCCTTAAAGGACATAAAGTCTCTGGAAAAGATTTTCAGACTTGGAAAATTATTTATATTTTGTGACTTCCAAGCAGCATTTATATTTTATCAGTTATTTTAATATTAAATATTCAGACAGTGGTTTATTGCACACTTAAATACAAATTTTATTTAATCTTTTCAGTGGATTTTTATTCTAAGAGTACAAGCTCCTATTTTACTAGCAAGAAGAGAAGATTCTGTTAAAGGAAATTTACAGGGAAGTTCATAAGGGCACATCTCTTCTATCCCATAGATCATATTTCTATTGGCAGAAACATAGCTAGAAAAAAATCATAGGATTTTAGGTATAGAAAGGTTGCAAAGCCCATATTCAGAATTAGTGAACTATTCTTATAAAACTGCCTTATTTTAATACAGGGATCTATAGTCCACAGCTATCAATACTTACTGAAAACAAACCAGTAGTACATCCGGAATATACTAAGATGATCAGCACATAAATAAGAATTAATCATCACTTAATTGTGTAACATTTCTCTTTATATAGTAATCAGGTTTGCTTCTATCCTGAATATTCTACCCACCGTTTGAATTTTGCAAGAATATTTATTTATTATATTAATTTAAATTCAGTAAACTTCCATGTGCCAAAATAATTTCAAACTCTTATGTAATATTGTAAAAAGACAAAGTTGCTAAATCAAAACAAATTCTATTGCCCTCAATAATTTTATTTGTTAATAAAAGTCATATTTGTCTGAAAACTCTATTTCATTTAATGCAATTAATTAAAGAGCATGACTTTACATACATGAGATGTGACTCATGCTAAAGTCAAAGGTTATTTGCCAACGTTTGAAAAAGTAACACCAAGGTGGCCCAACAGTTGATTTGGATAGTAACTGAGTTGGGCATTAAGAATGCCAGGATGGAGTATTGGTAATTCTAATCATGGCAGTCAGAATCACGGGGGAATGAATGTTGAAGAAGAGACAGTATTTTTCTTGATTTTTTTTTTTTTTACTGCTTCATAATTCTGATTCTGGATATACAGAGAAAGAAATAGATGAAGAATCTGCACAATTTGGGAGCAACGCCTGGAGCCATGAAAGAATGTGTGCACAAATCCGATCGTGGTGGCAGACGTCATAGAAAGAGAGATGGTGTAGGAAGGAGAGCAAACAGGGCCACTGACAAAGCAAAGAGTTCAGAATTATGATTCCAAGGACTTTTCATATTGAGGGGAAAAGGTTTGAAAATGCAATAATCCAAATAAATGTAATTTATTAAAGTGTTTATATTTGCTAGTTATGTCATTGAAAAATAAAATTTTATTGAATAAATGATTGATTAATAAGCATTCATAATGCCACCAAGTCAGGAGCTGTGGAGATAGAAATTAATAAAACACAATCCTTGCCCTCCAAGAATGAGAAAGACATCATCTCTGCCCTTTAGAAGCTCACAGTTTAATTGGGAAGGTAGAAATAGTGGTGTTATGTTGGAGATAAAGACAAAATGCTATGGTCGCCCAGGTAAGAAAGTAATAAACTCTGCCTAAGGGTGTTGCCATTTGAGCAGAGTCTTACGAAAAGGAATAAGTATTTTCTGCAAAAAGGAGACAGAGGAACAGTAGAAGGGTAGGCATGACAATGTCCAGCATATTTGGGAAACCTGAGTAGAGCAGTTGCAAAGTTTGATGTTGAAATGACAAGCTGATGGCAGACGATGAAGCCTTCAGATTACATATTATATGATTGTTATTTCATAGGGCAATCATTTCAACTCTATCTGACCCCAAAACTTATTTTAATAAGAAATTTATATTTTTATGTATGAATTATAAACATGTGATAATATACTATTTAGAAATAAAATTCATAGATAATATAACATCTATCTATGTAACTAAAATAAAACAACTTTAATGTAAAGAAGAAATAAAAGAAAAATATTTACAACAAAATTAATATAAGTTTCAAGACATAAGTGCACAGACATGACTGCATTAGAAGACCTAATAAAGAATTCAGATGCTTGCACCTATACGTGGAACCCCACTGTGAATATAACAGCTATAAATGCAGGCTGATACAGGTGTATTACATTGGCAACTCGTACACCCACTGACATGGTTGCTACAGGTGATATGATTTTCCAAAATGGTAATTTTTAAAACTTTTCCCTCAATTTGCATAGTGGTTAGATTTCTGGAAAATTGCAAATAAAACTGCAAAAGAAAAATTTGGAATAAAATTCAGTGTACGGTTGTTGTTACCTTGTTTGTTTATTTTTCACCCAGTTGCCTATTCAGTGATTGTTTTGAAAAGTGCAAGACTCAGAAAAAGTCGCCATTAATAAAGACGCCATTAATAATTATGCAGAACATCTAACATCCCTCCCTGCTCCCCTTTTCACACCCACTAAATTCTAGGATCCCACAATCATTGCAAAAAATGCCCACACAGATGTCGAACCCTGTTCTACAGTTAGGAATGACTCCTTAAGGGCATTGATCCTGAAAATTTGTATTACATTTATGATTTATAAAAGATGACTTTTGAGCATACATCTCCTATAATTGCATACTGTACTTAGTTGTAAATTATATACATATACTACTGTAATAATTATATAATGAAGATATTTTAAGACACATATCCACATTTTTTTTAAATGCTAATGTTTTTTATACACTCAAATGAGTCACTTTGTGAGACTCAGTGTTGTGAGAATTTCAGTTTGTAAAACACAGGTCTATGATAACAGAGAGCCAGCAAGGTCAGGTGAGACCTGGCATAGCATGAGGAGATTAACATTTTAATGAGAGATATGTCTATATCTTAACACTGCATGAGGTAGAATGGAAGGAGAGCAGATCAACTGCTTTAAGTCTGTTATACGTAATCTGGATAAAATTTCAGAAGGAAGATGATGCAGGCTGAAATGACCTGTAAGAATGGCAATCAAGAGAAATTTTTAATAGTATTTGGAGTTATTTACTATGAAATAGAAAAGGCATTAATCTTTAATTTAATTTTTCTTTAGATTAAATGCATTTTATAAAAACTAAGATTTATTCAATATTCTTTAGTCATACTCGATGTAAAAGTAGATACAAGCTTTCTAAATCCTACATTAGCCACTGATAATCTGCCCCTTCCTCACCATCAATGATACACAAGCCATTATTCTTAGCTTTTAAGGCAAAATATACTTTTTAAAAACAGCTAGAATTTTGAATGTATACTCTCCTGACTGGGGCTAAATGTGTCAGCCTCTCTTCTCCTTTAGACTAAGAGCTAATCTAGACATGAGTGTCTGAGTGAGCTACCTGAAGCTTCTCTTAAATGGACCACCATATTCCCTTCCTGACTTCACTAGAATTACCACATATCATCCATGCCATGGTTTAGGTGAGAAAATTTTTTTAAAGCCATATATATGAGCAAAATGTTTCGGCCACTTTGTCCTTCCCTCTAAAATCTCCATTCTCTAACATGATGTTATAGTTTGATTTTTAGCAGCTTTTTAAAGTTAGTAATTCATGTATAATACAATTAACCCATTTAAAGTATAAATTTCAGTGTGTTTAGTATATTCAGAGTTGTACAACTATTACTACAATCAATTTTATATCATATTCATTGCTCAAGAAAGAAACCCCACACTCATCTGTAATCACTCCACCCTCAATTTCCCCAGATCAAGGCAGCCATTAACCTACTTTCTGTCTCTATAGATTTGCTTATTTTGAACATTTCATATAAATAGATTCATACAATATGTGGTCTTATGTGATTGGTTATCCATGTATCCATTATGACACATATCAGTACTTCATTTTTTTATTGTCAAATAAAATTCCATTGTTCGAATATACCATACTTCTATATCCATTTATCAGTTGTTGGACACTTGAGTTGTTGCCATTTTTTGACTATTATGAATAATGGGGCTACAAATGTTCCTGTGCAAGTTTTTGTGTGGATCTCATGGGAATGAGGGCTCTTCTTCCCTCTTTTCCTGTTTCTCTCTGTTAAATCTCTAACTAGTTTACTTTTTTCCCTGCTGCTCTCATAAAGCTACAAGCCTCTTCTGGATTGCTTTCCACCACATTCTCCATTGCTTTTGACAGTGTCCTTAGGCTTTCCCACACTCTGTTCCAAATAAAGTCAATCTTCTTAGGGAGAGTTCTGGAGTTCTCTGTTCTTGTGGCCTGCTCTTCCTGGACAGTACCTCTGCATCATTCCTCTGGGCTTGGGGTGGGGAGAGCAACCTGCTTTTCCAGAGTGATAAGTATACTTCATTAATGGGACACTAAATCAGGGTAGGTAGTAGCCTCTGGTCTTCTCATCTCACCCTTCCCAGCATGGAACCCATCACCCTATGAGCAAGCTGTAGCAATGACAATGAGGGCCCAGTATTCCTGGCCTGCCACACCTGGAAGAGAGCTCATTCCCTAAAAGTGGGGGAAGGGTGGACAACAGAAGTCCCAGACCACTCTGCTATTCTTGCTTAGTTAGTGCTTCTCCAATTTCAATCTTGGGAGGTAGTTAGAACTGCTGGTGGCCTGGCACTCCTGGGAGAAACCCTAACTCTTGACTGGTTGCTGGGGGCAAAGGAAACTTTTTCTTGGCTATACCCTTCTGGTGTAGAATTCCCATCTAGCTGAACAGGTATGGGGAGCAAGATGTAAAAGTTGATAGTAGATTTTTATAATTTTGAAGACTCCAATTTCCCTCTCTCTAATATAGACCTCTTTCTCTTTTGCAGTTGAGGTAGAAGGCTTTGAAATCCTTCAAGATTAGAAGTAGGGATAAACAAATATTGAAATGGAAAGAATGAAAAACTTCTCTCTCTAATTGAGTGAAGAGTCCAAAGAAATAACTCCCTTTTATTTGGGTCTTAAAAGTCTTCAGATTGAAAGAAATTAGAGACCTAAATACATGGAAAAATATACTAGATTCATGAACTGGATGAACTCGATATTAAGACAGCAATTTTGCCCAAATTGATCTCTAGATTCAATGCAATCCCAATTCCCAATTAAAATCCCCAGAAGACTTTTTTTTGTAGAATGTATTAAGCTGATTCTAAAATAAGAATGCAAATAACCTAAAAGAGCCAAAAAAATTTTGAAAAAGCACATTATTGAAGAATTTTTACTATAAAGTTACAGTAATCAAGACAGTGTGTTGTTAGAATAGACATATTGTCAATGGAACAGAATAGAATCTAGAAAAAATCCACAGTTATGACACTTTTGACAAAATCATAAAAGCAATTCAATGAAGCATGAATAGATTTCCCAACAAATAGGCTTGGAACAATTGAACATGCATATGAACTTCAATACTTAACTCACACAACAAATGAGATTTAGCTTGAAACAGAGACCTAAACAATAAAGTTACAAATATAAAATTTCCAGAAGAAAACACAGTAGGAAATCTTTGCAAACTTGGATTAGGCACTAGTTTCTTAGGACACAGAAAATCGGACACGTAAAGGAAAAATATTGGTAAATTATAATTTAGCAAAATTAAAATTTTCAGCTCTTAGAAGAACACCATTAAATAAATGAAAAGGGAAGTCACAGGCATGGAAAACATATTCATAATTCACAAACTGACAAAAATCTTATATCTTGAATGTAAAAAGACAAAATTTCAACACGTGCTTCACAAAGGATGGTATACAAATAGATGATGAATACAAGAAACAATGTTCAATGTCATTATTCATCAGGGAAATTCACATTAAAATCACAAATCTAATTAAAACCAAAATAGATTCTACTACAAACCCACCAGAAGAGCTAAAATTAGAAAGACTAAAAATGTCAGCGTTTATGAAGATGTGGAGTAACTGGAACTCATATATGTCTGGTGGAAATGTACCATGGTGTACTTTGGAATACAGACTGGAATATAAGCCAGTCTGTAGCTTCCATTTTCATTTATTTAATGGTGTCTTCTAAGAGCTGAAGATTTTGATTCTGATAAAGTACAATTTACCAATGTTTTTCTTTTATGGGTCCACCTTTTTGTGGCTTTGTAAAGTTACATATACACTTACCAAATAAAGTTTGTTTTTAGAGTAAAATAATCGTTAAATAAAATAAAAGCAATAAGCCAAACTGCTATATACCAAATTTGAGAACAGAGTTGATAGATTGATATTAAGAGGATTTTAGGGCCAGTCACAGTAGCTCATACCTGTAATTCCAGCATTTGGGAGGCCGAGGTGGGAGGATAGCTTTAAGCCCGGAGCTTGACACCAGCCTGGGCAACATATTGAGACATTGTTACTACAAAAAATAAAATAATAAGCCAGGATGGTGGCACAGGCCTGTAGTCTCAGCAACCTAGGAGGCTGAGGTGGGAGGATCGCCAGGAATTCAAGGTTAGAGTGAGCTCTGACTGTACCACTGCACTCCAGTCTGGATGACAGAGTGAGACTCTCTCAAAAACAAAAACAAACAAAACAACAACAAAAAAAAAACAGAATTTGAGATAGTCATATCATATTTGGCATAAATAAATTAAAAATACAGAATTGTAACTGGGCTTGCTATTGCTAAATGAGTCAAAATCACATGGATCTAACACTCCAACCTCTGAAGAATGATTTTAAAAATCATTCTTTCCTGGTGACATTTATTCTAAACCTATATATACCTATGACTCTGTCATTGATTCTATTAAAATTCCGAGATGATATTCATTTTTACTTTTTTTGGTAAAAGTGCAACTTTTAAATTTCATTTTTTTTCAGAGTATAAACATCTGGCTAATGGTTCCTAACTTTTTTGAATCAGATACAGTGTTAAAATGTTCTCACTTTCCAGAAAAATATAAGAATTGCATATACACAAAGTTTAAGATAGAATTCTAGAAGGCCATTGTTGCCTTAAGCAGAGGTCCCCAAGCTTTGTGGCACCAGGGACTGTTTTCGTGAAGACAATTTTTCCATGGACCACAGGGGGAGGATAGTTTCAGGATGATTCAAGTGTATTGCATTCATTGTGCATTTTATTTTTATTATTATTACTTTGCAATATATGATTAAATAATTATACAACTCACCATAGGTTGGGGACCCCTACATAAACCACATCTGTACATCTCCTGGAGAATGGTGAACTATAAGATAATGATTGGTGACTCAAATACAATTTTGAAATGTTGAAAATAAGAGACAGGCAAGCACAGTTTCAATATTTTTTCAGTATGTAATACACATATTAGTTTCATAGATGTAATTCAACGTAATAGTAAACAAAACATTTTAGAACATAGCATTAAGCATTTCCTGAGAAACCACAATTAACATCATTATTAAAAGAAATCTTGGATAGTGGCTGTAAGTACCACATCTAAAATCAATTCTGGCCCCACAAGTGTGACTGTGGGTTCTCACTGGTGATGTGAATATTTTAAAGCATCAAATTCTTGTTTAAATCCTAAAGACAATCTTTCAGAGATGCTAAGTTTCCATAATTTCCATGTACTTTCTAAGTCATTGCTTTTGACTATCACTTTTACATTTATGTAACAAAGAAATACTATTTTTATTCTGTACCATAGTGTTTGATATTGCACACATTCTTTTCCTTACATTATTGTCGAACAAGAGAACTCTGATTATGCACTGTCCATACAAAGCTTCCTTGTGTGATATTAAGATAGATCATTTGCCAAAGAATAACCTCACTAAGAGGCCAAAAGCATGGGGCAACAAAAATGTCTTTATGCAACGATTGGTTCACAAGCATCCTGTGACTTGAGGCATGATTCATATTCCCTCACTGAATTATCTCTGTACATCTCTCACGAATATCCACGTCCCTCCCAAATCAACTTCTCTAGATTCTAGAATTCATTAAGGATCTTAGCATCTCTCTAAAATAACTACAACTGTAATTTGCCCCCTGTTTATATTCAACATAGAGCAAAGAAGAGCTGAATATTTAACACATTAGTTGTTAGACATGTTAGTAATAAAAGATTAAAGAAAATACAACAGAAAATTTAGATATCCAATGCACCATGTTCTTTTGGTTCAACTAAAGTCATTCAAATCATAAATTTAGGTAACTGAATTCTAAATAGAAGAATAATCGAGATTAAAAAATTGCAGAACTAGAAAAGGGAAACCTGGAAATTATTCCATCAAAGCTTAACCTATAAAGCTTTAATTATATTCAGGATCTGAGCTTAGAATGATGAAGAATGCCTCCTTCTCAAATTAGTTTGCAGGTTTAAATCAAGCTCCACAATTTTAGCAGTGCCCCAGTGGATCTTAATGTCACTTACAGCTTTTTTTCTCTTCATGTTCTTTCCTTTTATCATTGCATTGCCTCATTGACTCCCTTCTGTCCATAGATGACAGAGGTAAGAGGGTTGGTGAGCACTGAAAACCTAGGGATGTTCAGAATCAATATCCACAATTTACTATGCAACTTCTCAACTTCTAAGGAATATCATACTCACATACAGGAAAATAAAGAACTTCAATATATTTTATAATTGCTTATACCTCAAATCAGAAAAAGTGTGTAGTTTACATAGAAATTCCTGAAAACTGAATGATATATCTCCATTTTAGGTTTTGTTGTTGTTGTCTATAAGCCCATTACTGGAATAATTATTTTATTAAAATCTAGCCATTTTAAATAAATCTGATCCCCTCAAATAAATATTTAATAAGTTTATAAATGAATGATTGGTCTTGTTCCTTCATTTTTATAATTTACCTAGAACAGTTGTGTCTTACATCATTGCAAAGAACTCTATTTGCTTTCATTTTCCTAGTTCTCCTAGTCATGTTTGTGTGTCCCCATTCACTTGTTCACAGACCCATCAAGTATAACCAATTGTACAACTTAAATATCTCCAAATGTGTGCACTTTTCTCCATTCCATCAGGTTCTTTCTATTTTGTGGCTGTCTTACTGTAATATCTTCCAAATTTGTGTCCTTTCTGCATAATTTCATTTTCTTCTATCTATTCTTTAAATTGGAAGAATCTTTCTAAATGCAAATCAAGTCACCTCTGTTTATCATACTTTAAAGGTGATATTAATATGAAATTGTTCATTTCTACTTTTAATATTTTGCATCTATGCACCCTAGCCTCAAAAAAGCAAAAATCTACCACTTTCCATTGCCTGAATGACAAAGTTCAATCACTGCACAATGACAATCAAGGACTGTTATGATTCCACCTCTGCTTATCTTGTCAGCGCTGACAAACACTACTCCTGACTCTCCTGACTGTCTAGCTTAATTCTTTTTGTAATTTTTAGAATGTGATAATATCATGTTAGTCTCCATACCTTTGACACATACCTTCTTCTGATTAAAAATGGCCTCTCCCTTTTTTTTTTCTTGAATAACACCCAATTTAAGACTCTGCTCAAGTGCCACCTCGTACTTTAATCAAAAAAAGATGTGAAAATCCAAACAGTGGATTAAATAGACATTTAAAAATGTCTGTCATAGACATCCCAAAACAAGGGCAAAGACTATGCTTTACCAGTCCGTGTGCACGGCATCTAGATATCCACTAACTGCTTACTAAGTATGTGCTAACAAATGAATGCAGGAATGGGTCCCTTTCTCTTCTCACTTCAGTCCTCAGAACACCTTATTCCCCATCCCATTTTGGATAGACCTATCTAGTTCTATCTTGACACTTTCTATCAGACACATTACTGAGAGTTTGTTAAAGCTAGGGGACAAATTTTGTGTAGTAAAATAGCAAAAAATGAATTTAGATTTATAATTTAGGCATTAGGAAACAACTAAAAAATTTTAACTGGCGTACATCCAGATTTGCATATTAGCATCATCACTCTGACAACAGTGTGAAAAACTGATTAGATAAGGAAGATAATGGTGTCAGGGTGATCAATTCAGAGGCTATTTCAATAGCCAGGAGAGACAGAATAGTACATGGATGACTGGGGGTCAGGAAAGAAAGAAGGATATTTGAAAGACTTAGGAAGTAAAATCAACAACTTTCCATCAGAGATATAGGAGTGAGTTAGAAACAAGGAAATTTCCTAAGTTTCAGGCTTTACCAATCACTGCCAACTGAGAAAAGAAGACATTTTGATGTCAGTATATGTGGCAGTGAATGGCAGAAGAGACAATCAGTTCAGTTTTGAACTTGCTGCACTTGAAGTATATATGGGGCATTCAATAGGAGGATTAGGAAAGGTATTTAAATGTATGAATCTGGAAGTCTGAGAATGGACAGGCCTATAGATAAATATTTGCTAATACAAAGCCTACAAATACTATTTGAAATTATGAGAGTAGGTGAAATTTTCAAGGAGAATGTGGACTTTTCTTCAAGAAGTCCAGACAATATTTTTTCTAGAATATATGACTGATGAAATTGAAAATTGACTTACACGGTACTGCAAATAAAAGTTATCATGGATACCATTAAAAATAATAGTAATATTAAACAGATTCATTACATTGCTGGATCCATGGTTTCGTTATTTGACTTAACTATTTCACTTCAATTCAATGTGCTCTAATGTGATGCATCATTTTGTTTTTTGCTTTGCATACTATAAAATGCATTTATATCACAACCAAAATAATTTATTTTTGTCTTTAATCCAGAATAATTGTTCATGATTGGCACTTCTTTATTTTATCCAAATTCCCTCACTTGGGATTAGTGTGTAAAAGTTGATAAGGGTCAAATGATGTGTGGGTTGAAAGTAGTTTCATGATTCATGAGAACTATTAAACTATGCAAAATTATCATTCTGGCACAATGAGTTTCTTATGAAAGCCTTCTTAATGCAAAAAGGGAAATGGAGCATTCCATGGATTTTCCATCTCAAAAAAATGCTAAGAAGTACATGGAAAACAGTCACATAACAGTTTCCAAATGATGGCCATATAGCTCTGTTATCATGCAAGCATTTTTTCCACTGTTGCCTAGATGCAAGTGCTATATGTTCTCTTGTAATTTTGGGAATGTACTGTCTGACTGCAGTCGTATTCAAATTTGATTTGTTTTCAAAGTTTTTGATCAATTTTGAACAATTCAAATAATGAAATCTTGTGTATTTGTTCAGAGTTTTGGTTTTTATAAAGTTCTTTTTTATAAATTATCTCCTTAAACATACAAACCATATAACTATAGGTCATCCAGTGGCAAAAGTGGTTTTAAATTAGACTTCTATTCAACTTTCATTGAATTAACTTTTCTGATCATACAAACATAGCCATTTTTAAACTGTTTCTCATTTTATCCAAATATTTAGAAGTAAATTTTATAAAGGATATGAATTAACATTTATAAGATGCTTAAAACAGTGTCTAAAAGACAATAATCACTTATTGAATTTGTTAAATAAATGAAAATAAAATAAATAAATTAACCATCATCAAGAACATTTTATGACTCTTATCATTTTACTTGACCTCTACTTTTATAATTCAATATCGCAGGGTCTCAACTTATCTACTTAACTTCTTTTAGCCCTCTCCTTCAGATTTCTCTCTCTATAAGTCACCTAAAATATTGCCACTAAATTTAATATTATTACATTCCAATAATTTAAATCTCTTTCTAAAATATGACTTCTATATAATTTTCTAAATCTTTATTACAGATTTCAAACTTAGCCAGCCAGCCCTACCTAATTACCTATCGCATCTCCTTGAACAATGCATTCTGCTCTCTTGACGTGGAATATTCAAGACATGGGGGAAAGCATGTTGGTCTGTCCTTTGTGACAAGTAGGTCAGGTCTTACTAAAATGCCACCTCTTCTATTGAAGACTTAACCTGATCATTACAGTCAGAAAGCCGGTTTTCTTCCTTTCCACTCTGATGGAATTTAATGTTTAAGATTCAAAAGACATTCATCACCCAATACAGAATATAATGGATATGTTGGTGTGATCTGTCCTGCTTAGCAGAGTCTCAGAAGGTGGTTAAAGACTCAAACTTGGCAAGTTATTTGTTGACACTAAATTTTCCTGCATGTTGAATTAGTTCAGGAATAACATATGCTGGATCAGTGCTTTCACTGTGTCTTTTCTTTAAAGCTCTAACTACCACTAGCCTTTCCCATCTTTCTGGGAGAGCTTCAACCTTCTCTCCATTCCCTTAACTGTAGCTAGATTTTCTTCTAAGCCTTAGATCTGGATAGTGAGTCTTTCTTCTCCTCTAATTTCTTCTTCCTCTCCTACTCTCCTCTCCTTCCCTTCCCCTCCCCTCTTCTCTTGTTCTCTCTCTCCCCATCCCTTTTGGATTATGAATTATAAAAGATTTGCTGAAAAAATTAGTAATCTTAAAAAATACAGAGAAAAGCCTATTAGTTTCTTAAGGACTCAAAAATTAGCATGACATTGATGAAAAAGGTTATTAAACAACTAAAATTAGGCAAGAAAAGGAAAAATGTATCAACATATTGAAAGTATCTAAACGTTTCCTCTTAATACAACACTAAATGCATATGTATCTGATATCTAACAAACAAGATATTTTAGGGAAAATAGAAAGAATTAAGAAATGACTTTAAATGTTTTCTTCATACATCTTGAATTTGCTATCTTATTCGCTGTTTGATGAGCAAGTGGAAGGGTGGAAGGGTCAGGGAGAAGAGAGCCAAGATGAAATACCTAAGAGAAATTAGTCGATTTGTACACTAATTTTTGATATTATAATTATTAAACTGGATGACACAGGGCACAGCCTGATATCAAATTAGTATCATTACTTTCTACGAGTATATTACCATATTGAGATTATCATGTGTTGTAACAATTAAATACTGTTGAAATATGATTATAAATAGAAAGGTGATATGGAACTAATCAGTTTTCATGTCCATTTACCACAAATTCCCCCATCAAGTGCAAATACCTCCCATAAGCACTCCAATTTAAAAACTGCATATTGCTATAACTTTAACACTATGTAATTATGTAATTGTGACTGTTTTGTAGCTTTTCCAGAGGTTAAATAAATAAATAAACAACCAAACAAATTAAAAAAGAAATCCAGGAGTTTCTTATGGAAATTTTGATTTTGAAATATTCTTTTACTTAATTCCAGATAACTAGGCAAATATTTAAAAATCAATAAATACATGTTAAACGAATAGTTCAATGATTAAAAATAAGTAGAAAAATGAATCAAATGAGTCTCCTGTTTTATATCACTAATATTATGACTGATCAAAAATGAATGTTGCAATTATATGGAAATTGCAAAACTGACACCCCAAGTATTTATCCCTTTTCAACTCATTGTTAACTGAAAATAATCACTCAGTTGTTAAGTACACACTAAATTATTTTTTAGTTTCATTAGTCTAACCTTAAATATCACATTTCCTCAGATTTGAGCCCTATGCTACCCTATTTCCTAGCCATAAAATAAATGTAAATAGAGGTAACCATCACAGAATAACTAATCATTCCAATTCTATACACTGTGTAGCATCAGCTTAATGCCAAATTTTTAGCTCTAATGCACAATTTCAAATATTACATAGTTTAGATTATTTTTTTCCTGTTTAATCACCTAATTAAATATATATTTTAGATGTATACATATATTTAGTTCTATATTGGCAAAGTCTTCAATCTCTAAAAGTATTTAACACTCCTACAAATTTTGGAAACATAGAAGAATTTACTCACACTGCTTTTCTCTAAATTTAGAAAAAGAATCACAAGAACTTAAAAACTCATGTCTAATAGTAAAAATAAAATAAAATTTAGCCAAATTTCATGAAAATAACAGCAATCATATAGAGTATTTTTATAATTCAAAATAGTAAATAAAAACTATTGAACTGGTAACCATTTTTTAAAAATTTACTTAACATCATATACTTAGTAAAGATTATTAAACATTCATGATATGCTAGGCGCAAAGATGAGAAAGGCTGGTTATTTATTCTTAATAAAATCACAGACTTGCAAAATAAACATATTAAGGGATAATTAAGATACAGTTTGATAAGTACTTATATGAAATTTTTAGCCTGTTAAATTAAAAATTCAAGGAAAGAGTGATTAACCCTTCTATCAGAGACAGTAAATCCTTCCAAGAGGAAGTGGTATTTCACTTAAAACTGACAAAATGAGGGAAAACATTCCAAGACAAAGAACATTTTACTTTTTTTTTTTTAAGAGACAGGGTCTTACTCTGTCACCCAGGCTTGAGTGCAGTGGCTCAATCATAGCTCCCTGCAGCCTTGAACTCCTAACTTAAGCAATCCTCCCACTTCAGTGGCCCAAGTAGTTGGGACTACAAATGCATGCCACCACACCCACTAATTTTTTTTTTTAATTTTTTGTTGTGATGGAGTCTTGCTGTGTTGCCCAGGCTGGTCTTGAACTTCTGGCCTTAAGTAATCCTCCCATCTAGGCCTCAACAAAGTGCTGGGATTACAGGTGTGAGCCACAACACTTGGCCAAATTTTACATTTTTAAGTGAAATATTCTCATTGATTTTTAAGACACGAGTTTTATTTGTTTTCTGTTTTACATGCTGAGGTTCTACACGAGATCACATTTGAAGAAAGTTTTCTATTGTTGATTTAAAAAAAAAAATTATTGAGGCCAGATGCGATGGCTCACGCCTGTAATCCTAGCACTCTGGGAGGTTGAGGTGGGTGGATTGTTTGAGCTCAGGAGTTCGAGACCAGCCTGAGCAAGAGCGAGACTCCGTCTCTACTAAAACAAATAGAAAGAAATTATCTGGACAACTAAAAATATATAGAAAAAATTAGCCGGACATGGTGGCGCATGCCTGTAGTCCCAGCTACTCGTGAGGCTGGGGCAGTAGAGTTGCTTGAGCCCGGAGTTTGAGGTTGCTTTGAGCTAGGCTGACGTCACGACACTCACTCTAGCCAGGGCAACAGAGTGAGAATCTGTCTCAAAAAAAAAAAATTATTGAAATCATTGCTGCAACTCTTTACTGTTTGGCATTCTCTCAACAAAATGTTATTACAGTGTGGACATTTTCTTTTCTTGATTGTCCTTACTTCAACTAGTCTTCCCTTGCTTGGGCCAGACTTTATCTCTGTCCTTTATAAGTGTTTATTGAGCAGAGCCAAATTTGAATTATTATCACATCAATGCTGCTTTACATCTAATTAGGGAGCCCGAATATTGGGAAGATAACTGACCAAAAGGTTAGTGATGATAGTGTTGAAGAATGCATTAAACTATATATGTGATGTCTAGGAAGAATGCAGTTTTGATTTGAGCATTAAGGAAAGATATCATTAGAACAAAGCCCTAATATTAGATAAAGTTATAGTATGACTTTAGAGATAGATGCTACTTAGCCTTCTTCGCCTATTTTTAACAATTGTGGAATATTAACAGCAAAGTTTACCACCGATTTATATATAATGGGCTAATCTTATTACATAGGGATGGTTTTTGTTTTTGTTTTTGTTTTCTTTGGAAACAGGGTCATGCTATTTTGCCCAGGCTGGCCTCGAACTCCTGGGCTCAAGGCATCCTCCTACCTCAGCTTCCTGAGTAGTTGGGGTTATAGGCGCGCCACTGTGTGAGGCATGTCAGGATATTATTGGATAAAATCATGTTTCTGGCGATGCCGTTAAACCACATTAGGTGAAAAAGCTCTGCAGCTTGATTATGAGCTATGCTTAGTTGTGTTGAGCCAGGTTATGTTTAAGGCAGGGCTGGGAACAGTACAGTAAAACCTTGAAAACAAATAGTATGATTTCTGATGTGTTTGCCATCTTACTCTTCATCACTAAACCCTTGTTAGGAGAGATAAACAATGATCTGATTCCATGATTGTCCCTTTCAACAGAGGAACATCCATTTTAAAATTTTCTTTAAAGGCAAACTATTCCTTTTGCATTCCTATAGAACTTTTGAGAATTTAACCCTATATTATATAGTAAATGACAACAGGAGATTTATTCAGGGTTAGGAAAAATAGTTAAACCTGAACACTTTGGTCTATAGCATCAAAATTTAAAAATACTTCTACACTTGAATGTTTACGGCAGCACAATTCACAATTACAAAGATGTGGAAACAACCCAAGTGCCCATCAATACATGAGTGGATTAATAAAATGTGGTATATGTATACCACGGAGTACTACTCAGCCATAAAAAATGGTGAACTAATACCTCTTGTATTAACCTGGATGGAACTGGAGACCATTATTGTAAGTGAAGTATCACGAGACAGGAAGATTGCTTGAGGCCAGGAGTTTGAGACCAGCCTGGGCAACATGTCAAGACCCCATCTCTAAAAAAATAAATAAAAATTTTAAAAAATAAAAAAAAAAAGAATGGAAAAACAGGCACCACATTTACTCGCCATTAAATTGGAACTAATCAATCATCACTTATGTGCACATATAAAAATAGCATTCATTGAAAATCAAGCAGGTTGGGGGAAAGAAGGAATGGGTAAATTTACATCTAACGGGGACAATGCACACTATCTGGAGAATGGGCACACTTATAACTTTCACTCAAATAGTACAAAAGCAATTCATGTAATCAAAATGTTTTTACCCCCATAATATTCTGAAAAAATAATAATAATAAAATAAAATTCAAATTTAGAAAAAAATAACAATTTTAAAAAGGTATCAAAACCAATAATGGAAAATCCTGCCATATCCATGAATCTAAAAATTTAAAGTTCATATGAGTTTCATTTATATATGATAAAACCAATAATAAGTGGGTAAAATATAAAAAATCATAGATTGATATGATTACCTGTCATCAAGGAAAATGCTAGAGATGATATATACTCTTTTTTCCCTCTTTTTTAAATAAAGCATTTTTGATATAGTAATTAGAAAAAAATTAATGACTAAATTTTAAATCGACCTCATTAGAAGACAAAAAATAATTCTAAAAGCAAAACACAAAAACAAATAGAATAGTGCTGAACAATTCATGACACAACACCCAGAATGGATTGAACCAAATAATATTTTTAAAAACCCTGAACGGCATAGATAACGTTATTATAAAATTGATTATATCCATGAAAAAACATTCTTTTAAAGCAATATCCCCATTTTGTTTAGGACACAGCATTTAATGGGTTAAAACAAGCTCACCTTTTCAACAAGGACAGCTAGATGTATTTTGACAGTACCAAGCAATTGGTTAGCCCTCCTGAGTAAAAAAACATTGCTCATGTAGCCTTTCCTCACAATAAATTATTTTTAAAATGATCAAACTGTGTTGTATTATTTGTAATGCTATCAAGAATAATATCTAAAGTACTTAAACTAATTATGCCTATTTTGTAAGATTAATTATCATTAATAATTTAACATTTTTTATCATTTAAGTCAGTATCCGTTCTGATCTTTAACTTTAGAGAGCGCACTGTATATGTACCACATAATTAGGGCTTATGTATCACATAATTAAGGCTAAATACTAGGAAATCAGACTAATGAGACCAAATCAAACTGAATTATTTAAGCTTTTTTTCTTTAATTTTAGAGGTAGAATATTTAGTAATTAAACACTGATTTCATTTTCTTGAACTTGCATATGTCTCCTTTGTTTTTAAGGTACTTGCTGGAGCAGCCTTCAAAAATGTTTCTCTGAAAAGTAGGGAAAAAGAATCTCTCACTTGCCACAACCAGGGGCAAACTAATGAAGAGAGGCAGGTTTTAGTGTTTCTCTCTCTCCCCTCTTCTTTTTTCTTCCACTCTTTAGTTTCCTGGGGTTTTTATTGTTTTTTCAGGGTTCCAAGGACCTATTCGCAAAGTGGAATCTTTGCAGCTTCCTGTCATTTCCTATCCCATTCTCCCAGGGCTTGGCTGCTGTGATGGGGAATTAATAGCTATTAAATGAGGAATATTAGTTGAGAATTCAAGTTCTGTGAAGAAATGTTTTAGACAAAGGGACTTTTGCATTCTTTTTACTATATCATTCGTTCCTTCATTTAATCATTCTTTGAAAAGATAATATTGAATGTCTACCATGTGCCAGACTCTGTTGTTATACAGCAGAACTGGTGAGATTTTGGATACGTAACTCTGACAAATAATAAATTTCATTTGTGGATGTCATTTCATAAATATTCAATGAGCACTTCCTATATTCCCAGGGACTTGGTTAGGTGCTAAGGATAGAGTGATAAGCAAGGGTGTTAATAGCTTTGTTCTTATAGAGCTGATGGTCTTGCTGGGAAGTCATAGATGCATAATTTAATAAGATGCATCACGATGGGAGAAGTACACAGTCATGTGGCAGGACTTAACTGTAATTAGGAATCAAAGAAGGCTTCCTGTAGGAGATGTCATTTAAGCTAAAGCCTGAAGGATGGTGAGAACTTAGCTAGTTTAATGTGTATGTGTGTGCAGGTGAGAAACAGCTGGTAAAAATTGGATTATGGGAGAATTTTCCAGAGAGAGAAACTAACAGTTGTAGAGGTGGGAGGGAAGAGAGCACCATTACTCAATCCAGAAATAGCAATAAATTCAGTGCAACTGGAGCATAGCATTAAATGGGTCTGGAGAGGTAAGCATTGAGTGCCACAGGCGCATCAGATCAGAAACTGAGGGTCTGCAGCTAGTTAAGTGCCAGAAGTGGATAAACTTTAAACTCGTTTCTGATTTCAAATTCTCCATTATATATGCTGACCCTCAGCACCAAGAAACATAAAGACATCACTTATTTGAAAAAAAAAATATTTTATTAAAAAAATAATTTCTTAGAAGTAATTTACTTTCAATGCATGAGTAAAGTACATTTTCAGAAAAGCAAGCAGTATATATGAGCACTTTTTACACTCTGATTGCAAGAGATGATGTGGTTCAGAAAGAGCCTAGGGAAGCATGAAACAGAGCTCTTCTGAAGGGTTATTCCAAATTTACCATAAGGGTCTTTGGCATTATCTCTGCTCTTCTTCTTCCGCGGCGGTGTAAGCCAAGGGCCATGTACAGAAAGTCCCGTATGATCGCCACACTTGATCACTGGTTCTTTTGGTACATTTTTAGTGTGGAAAGTAAAAGGCAATATAAACTATTGCCTGATAGGTAAATTATCTTATTTGGCACTGCAATCTTTTTACCTTTTTGCTATGTCTCCAACTTGACTCTCCCTGACAGCCTATTTGTTTGTAGGTCTCACTTCCCTCTTCTTCCCCCAGATCTGGACCCAAGACAGCTGTATCCAGGAAGGAGGGCTCCTTGCACGGGAAACCAGAAGCAACAAGGATACCTTTCAGATGGCAACGGAAGCAGTAAGACACAATGTGAGGCTATTCCCGGAGAAAGTTGCTAAGATTCTGAAGAAAGAAGCAGCCAGGTTTGAGAGAGATGTGCAAAGCAAAAGTGATCACTAGAGTGGCCCAGCCAGGGAATGGCTTCTACCAAAGGAAGGTGTCAATGAACATTCAGATTTTATTATCATCATCTGACAACAATGAATAAGGAATGAAGTGTCGGTGTAGGGGACATAGTGACTTCAACCCTTTTACATTTTTAATGGATTTCATTACTTTATTTATTGTGCTTTTTCCCTAATGGCAGGAACATTCACCTTTATAGTGCTTTAAAAGTATGTTATAATATCGATTGGATTTGAATGAGCATTTTTATTTTTTCACACCAAATAGAGCTACTAGGTCACTTATCATGTAGACAAACTACCTGCACACATGTTGTTTTTATCAGTCAATCTCAAAGCCTCCACAGGTAGACCTATTAGCTGATTCCTGACACGTGATCTGTGGTTGTCAGGCATTATTCCCAGCTGGGAAAGCAGGTGATTGGCAGAGCAGCTCTTATCCCCAGTCCACTCTTGTAGCTCTCTGGCAGCAGTTCAAGCCCCTCTGAGATCTCTTTGCCATACCACTGCTGTTCTCCACCCATTCCGTGATAGCAAAGCTTGGAGAAAATTAAAAAGTAACTTCTTTTCCCAGAAGGGTTAGTATCACTCACATGGCTCAAGACACATACAAGTCTTGACAAGTACTGACCAGGAAATTGAAAATATTGGAAGCAGTAAAGAAACATCATTTCTCCTTAATGTCAAGAGTGACCTAAATCCAAATTGTCATATTTGTTTTACCCTATCCATTTATCACTGAGGAGATTTTTTAAGTAATTTTTACAAATATATTTTTGATACATACTGGCTTTTTCTGATGGTCTCAAAACTGACCATTACCTGAAATTGTTTTTCTTTCAAACCAGGAAAAGAAAATAAGACCATCATTACCACAATATTCATCTTGGGTAGCACAAAATGACATACGCAATTTGGACCAGGAGACAAATATAATAATACTTTACAAATGAATCTCTTTTTTTCCAAAGTAGATTTAGAAGAAATTATGAATAGAAAAATATCTTAAACCTGAGCCAAGCAAAGAGAGTTCTTCATTTATCACAGAAACAAATAGTACAGTAATGACATAATTTCCCATAATGTCCCTTGATCGAGTCAACCTATTTCACTCATTTTATTATACAGCCCTTCAATGCTTTAGATCTATCCCATCGCCTGTCAATTCATGCTTTATTATCTTGTTCTTCAGTGCCATTCAAGGTTGACTTCCTCTCCAATAGTCATTCCTGTTCAAACAGGATCGTGCATAACATTTCCACCTCCCGTGTCAATCCAAAACATGATTTCCCATTACTGTTATTTCTAAAGTCACAGTGAGCTAAGTGTCTCCGTGAAAGAGAGAAAAGAACTCAAAACTATCTAGGAAAAGTGAAAATTTGTCATTTTACATTTGCTGGGAGATTATAAATTAAAATTTAGTGTCTGCCCTGCCTTGCATTTCCTGAGTGTTACAACAAGGACCCTTCACACAATCAGCAACCTTGTCGTGCAATACTTTTGGAGAACATAGTCATAGGCTGAACGAACAGGATAGCATCTGAGAATTTTCTGAAGTAAAGCTATTGTATTAGCCTCCAGCAGTATTTTCATGGACTCACAAGTCCATCTGATATGCAGTACAAGCATCCAAATTGAGCATTTAAGTTTCAGAACTGCATGGTCAGCTCACTCCGCCACATCTGGGACAAAGGCTGCCATGACAGTTTTGCAAGGAGGAACTACTATAAACCCATACCTATTTTTCTAATCACATCATCATTGATTATTACTAACATGGTTTCTCTCTCTTCTGCCACATTCATAGGCATGTAGAAAAGGAGTCATAATGGAACAAACAAATATTTAGGTGCCTACTATGAGCCAAGGACTATTACCTTTAATCTTGTCTTCCACTCTGCCTTTTCAGTTTAAGTATCTCAAACATATTCAAAAGAAAAGTCAGAGTGGGAGAGCTTGTTCTGGAGCAAAGTCACATAGATAGTAAGTGGTAGATTCTAAATATTATATTAACCCAGAGTCTTTTAGATGCCCAAACTCCTATTTTGTGCCCTTCACTACATTTAATACAGAAATTTTATGTTTAAAGATCATCAGGTTTAACCTCTACAGTTTACGGATGCAAAAACTATGACATGTATTGGTTCAATGACTTAAGCAAGGTCACACAAACATTTGCTAGAGCTAGCACCAACTCCTAAACTCATGATTCCCTCAACTCTCTTCTGTATCATATTCAACTAAAAAGATGATAATAGATATTACAACAATCATCAGTATTATTATCACCATTGCTAATTGAAACCATACTTCTAGTTAGCGTTGGAACTTCTGAGGGACTACCACATTATTCCCTATGGTGGCATAATATCACGCTTCCTTGCATAACAGCATATTCAGCATGGACTACGCACCGGTTCAGTGAGAGAGTGGTATCATTAGAATCAGAGCTTCGGAAGCCTTTACTTTCAGTATCTGAAGATTTAACATTTTCAAATATAATTATGTGTCTAAGGATGGACAAGATGGCCTATTCGATCTTTTCACTGCTATGAGCTTTGCTAGGACTAGGTTATTTCTAAACAAAAGGAAGTAGAATACTTTCATTTGGCTGTCTTAATAAAATGTTGATTCCTTCTTTGTGCAGTTTATTTTTCTTTTTTGAGAAAGGAGGAGAGGATCTATATCATTCATCAGATTTTTAAAAGGTTAGAGTTCTTACTGCTCAGGCAATGAATTAGTTTAATTTTCATTACAATATCGTCAGCCTCAAATACATGGACCATATAGAAACTATATGGATAGGGGCATTCAGCATGTGTTTGCTCACTTGGTATGGTAGATGTACTGCACATTCACCTAACCTTCCTCACATATTGCTATGCAAACATTTCACTGAATTGATTTTTTTCTAACCAGGCACTATTCCAACATTGAAGCTCCATAGGAAAGTGGAAATGCCAGTGCAAATTTCTATTTTTAATTTAACTCTCCACTTATCCAAGTTTGAACTGGAAAAAATAAAAAAACCAGGATAGTACCATGTAATGGCAATTTTCACAATGATTGTTGCCTTATAACATCATTTGTAGATCAGGCACAAGGATTAATTCAGGAACCATTAATAGAAAAATTTTCAGAGGAACTTGAGCTCAAATTATACCAATCTGTTACTGTTCCAAAATAAACGCATCAGGTGGCATTTAAATGCAGGTGGTTAACCGTTTTATCAGTGCAGACATTTAAGCTATTAGAAATATAATTAGAAAAATTAAATTAAACACACTTAATGCAGATTCTAATTCCAACAGCACTGTCCTTAGAGTTATGCTATTTCTATTGTAAATTATAAAATGTGCCTAAATTGCACAGTTTGTTTCTGAGTGATAGCTGAACTTAGATAATTAAGTTGTTAGCCATGAACTTCAGTGGTCAACGTGGTTATATATCTTTGTCTTATGCCTGCTCCTCCTTCTTGTTTCCACAAATCTCAGGGGAGGTGGATGAATGGCACTTGACTCTACCCAGCTACACAGTCGACTGATTAGACATAGTCCTGTACCACAGGTACACTCAATTATATGCCTTTCGGAGAGTCAAGCATTTCCTGAAGCTAAAAGTGTTGAATCTGTTGATTTCACACATTTTATACTAGGAGAAAACTGTGATCAAACATATTTAAATCTTCAATTTTATTTCATAACATACTTCCTCCTTCTGCTTAACACAGGAGGTAAAGAGCTTATTGAGATAAAAAGAATAAATCAATTTGTTCCCAAATAATTAAGTCATTAAGAACTGGACAATGACTTCATTTTTAGTAATCAAGTCATCTGTGCTGGAGAAAATGTGACATTGGTTTTAAGGCACAACTTAGTGTCCATCATGATACAAACTTATATTTAATTTTTAAGACGTCAAACAGAACAAATCAAAGAAAAGAGTTGTGCCAAAGCAATCATATTGTCTTTCATTATTCTCACAATAGAAAAGCACTTTGTACTGTTCTTAATGTTGCTTCTATAGTAATAAAGCTGCTCAATGCTGAAGATAAACGTGTAAGCATTAAATGCTAATAGTAAATACACGCTATATATATAATGGCCCTTTCTATGAATCAAGACCCAACATGGGCTTATTTCTAAAATCTTTTTTTAATAATATGTATAATGAGCTGAATATACCTTGTATACATTTCTCCCCTATATTTCTAAATGATAGAGAGCAAAGGAATATTCAGCCACCTAATTTTATGCATAGCACAAAGCAGACATACCTAATTATTTAAATGCATTGTTATTTAATGAAACAAGACCTAAGTTGCTCCCTTTTTAAAATTTAAAACTAAATTACATCTTCTACAAATAGAAATTCAATGGATTTTTCCCACACAAATCGTTAATACCCTTGGTTTTAGCCAAAACTTCAAGAAGCTCTTGAATATGCTGAAATTTTCAATTTGAAATAGTTCTAGAAATGGCAAAATAATGTCTTTTAACAATATGTTAGAAGAAGGCTTGCAGGAATCAATAAATCTTAGAAATCAAGGGATCCTTTCCACAAACTATTTTCTGACGAACACAATTGGCAAGTCCTTTGATTCCTGAACTTTAGCATAAGCTAACCATTAAACGTTTTCTGTCTATTTTGGACTTAACGAAGGTAGATATGATTTCTGAACAAGTTCAGGAAAGTACTTCTTTCAAGCAGGGGAACTGCTTAAATTAATTAAGCTAATTAGGTTAATGAATAATTAAGGTGATTCTTTCACTCTTCCCTCACAATTCAATCTCTTCATCTCTTAGTCATAAATCTCAAATGGTAGTATGAGAATTCCTAAATACAATCACAAATTATGTTTCTGTTTAATATTCTACAACACAATCAAGACTAATTTTTTTTGTTTTATTCTTAGAATATAGCTTAAATAAGAATGGGCCATCTCTCAAATATTGAGTACCTCTCTAATTAGGAAATGTCAATATCATAAATTAAAAATAAGTCTGGAATAGAGAAGATATTTAGATATAAATAAAAAATACTTTTAAAAATACTCATTTGAAATATGATAATAGGTTCATAGAGCCTTTCAAACTCTTGGCTCTGCAAAATAGTATTTCATGTGATCCTGTAACTACCCAAGGAGGTGTATACTATTATTATATTTTCATGGTTAAATAACTGAATACTCAAGATGTTAAAAGACTTGTCCAAGATCATACAGCTGAACATAGTGAAGTTTGGATTTGTCTGTTTTAAAGGAAATATTATTAATAAATCTTTTTAGAACTTGGCTTATTTTTGAAAGATAAATGTAGTTTTGCTTCTCTAAATATGTAGAATATACTTCTATAATCTGCATATTTCCAATGAGCTAGTCAACTGGTAAGAGATTGAAAACTTTGAAAAATACTACAGCAAAAAAAAAAGACTAACCTGACTCAGTCAAGTAGTAATTTGTGTCTTTTTTCTCCTAGACTCCTATGCTCCTGAACACATTGTTAGTAGTCATCCAAGACTGAATTTTAATTTAGATGTAAAGTCATAAAAATTGGATTTTGGAGAATAGAGAAATTTTGCTATTTATTTCTATGATCACAGATAGAATTCTTGTCAATCAGTCAATCTAACTTCACCTAACCTCTGTCATCCCCCTCACCACTAAGGGGCAATACAGCAGCACACATGTCACGATAATTAGCGTGCAGCAGCAATTTTCATTAGACCAATGATCTCCAATAAGATTTTCCCAAGGGCAGCATTCAGTTATATGTAATAGTTAGGCGGGCCGCACATGTATTAGCATATAATTTGCACATGATTTGCATATGCATTTAAAGATTGCATCGTATTTCTCTGGATATTCTAGTAGAAATGTAATTACAACAACATTGAAGGTTATAATTTCTGTTTCTCTGCACTATCTCACTGCATCCGACCCAGATGGCTTATGACAGAAAACTAGGAAAAGCCAGGGGGAGGAAATAGTCAGTAGAAATGGTAGGGTCAAAAGAAATCTTTTGGGGGGCACTAATGATGAGTACTGAGAGTATATTGCATTAGACAGTTTGTCTCTTTTATAAGGATAAAGGAATAAATGTCCACTGGGTGGACCTTCTAAGAAATGCCTTTCTAGTTACTGCTGATATCTTGTTGAGCTTTTTTTTTCAAACCTCATTACTGGCTAAATGGCAAATTATCTGTTATCACTTGGGGAATCTCAGTTACCTCTTAATTCTAATAGGGTAGTAACATAACAACTTTAACTGAGTTTTCTACTAAACCTAATTACTCTCTGTTTTGAGCACTCATTTTTAGGTGGAGAGCTTTCTATTTCCTTTTAGTTTTTTATTCATATGGCCCAATCCCACACAATTGGAGATCGTACCCTCTCCCCTTTAAAGAGCTTCCTGTACATTAATATTGGTTAGGTAGAGGGAAAGCTACAAGAAGGAGCACATGACTTGTATAGGACAAAATTGGGAAAAATTGGGAATAGGTACACACATACAGACATATATTTACTCCCACATTTTTTAATGTATATTTGCTCTTAAATTTATGAAAAGATTAATTCTCTTTCTCTCTCTTTCGTTTCTTCAGTTAAAAATCTATATTCCTTTATCTGGGAAAAAGTTCTTATTGCTAATTTAATAGATAGATGATAGAGGAGTATAAACATTTTAACAATTGTAGACTGAAGGCATATTACTGCTAGAAAGAAGTAGTACAGTCTTCTTTATAAGTTTCACCGGCATTTTATCAACGCTTTCCTTTTTCAGGCAGTTACAATCATGTCGGAAAGGAAACGTAGAATTTTCCTCACCTACTGTGGAGTTGTTTGAACATCTAGGGCCAGGCTAGGAACCAGTGAAATGTTTTCATGCAAGGTCACAGCTTTTGGGTGGTAGAGCCAGGACTTGAATCCATACCTTTATAATTCCTTATTCTACCTTTAAAATCTTTATTTTATAATCTTATCTATGTCTATAATGAAGGGACATCATCTTCTCTTTTGTAAATAGAACAAAATTAAGCAATTCTCAGTACCTTGTTCTTATAGTTCAATAATAACATAGAACTCTTGGAATGCATCCGGTGGCCAAATACTTAGTTAACATCCTCAATAATCACTTAATGGGAGATAAAGAGATATAATTTTCCTTCGTTTTGTTCTGTTCGACCAGTACTTTTGTCCCAAATTCTAGTGTGATTTGGAACCATCAGCAATACATATCTTTGGTACATACCATTGTATCCCTGGACAATGACTGTGCCTAGAATACAGTGAATTCTCTGTAATTTTTTCATTGGATGAGTAAATAAATGATTTACATATAAATATTATACAAGATTGTTTATTAACATAGAAAACAGTTCATGTTATAGTAAGTTAAAATGTAAGTTACAAAAAGTTTTTTTTTTTTTTCAGTATGATTCCATTTTGAGGGAGAGGGGAAAGAGGGACAAGCGTAAATAAATTTACAGATACTTACAGTGAGTATCTGTTTTTTCCTTAAGTTTCTTTTATTTTTGAAAAAGTGTGCATTTTTATAATAAAAATAAAGTTGTTTTGTGGTTTTGTTTGTTTGTTTTAAAAGTGGCCCCTTCTACTACATCTTAGTAGGACTTTCTAGAAAAAAGTTGGAAAACCCACATTACAATTTATGATCCAGAGTTCAAATTTGAAATGTGGGTTTAACTTTCTTACTCAACAGTCCGATCTCCATATTTAATTTAATTTCCATTATTTTTTTGTGTACAAATATGTCTCTTCCTTTAAACTGAACTGTCTTAAAAACCAGAAGCCATATTTTATGTATCTCTGTGGTCATCTCACCCCTAGATCAACCATAGTAACAAGCTTATATGTAGCCTGTACCCTGAAGATATTTATATGTATTTGGTCAATCAATTAAAGCAATGACTGCCACCAAATTATATGGCTACACTAATGAGTATATATGATAAGCCTCCTTTTTGAAAATAAAGCTAAAATTAGAAGGAAATTGGTAACCTAATTTCTTAAACAATCTATTGGTCATGCCACTTCATACATATATGCCATCGAGCACAAGGAAAACCAAACTAGAACACCATCAGTCATGTCCATTGGGAAAAACAAAACTTCTCAAGTAATCTGTTTATAGTTCATTCTATCTCTGATCAATAATAAATCACTAATTCAGGACACACAAAAGTAGTCATTTTCCTAAATACAAAAACTTCCAAAAAGTAGGCAAATAAATTGTAATGTGACAAAAGTATATGAATAAACTCAAAATCACAAAAAGGTATAAGAATGGGAAAATCTAACTAAGTCCAAATAACTTCCATATTTTTAACTTTAGGTTGAGGAAATCTTCATTTTTTTTTGATAAAGAATGAATACTTGGGCTCAATGACAAGTAAATTAGAATCATAATAACTTTTTATATCAGAGCTAAACTCTGCATTGTTTTATTCCACCCCAAATTATTCTTTTCATGATAATCCATATACTAGGGTTTTCTTATTCTAATTTTCTAATTTTTTTTTCCAGAATACTGCCTAAACTGCATATTTTGATAAGACTCTATGTGCTCTTAGTCTGATATGCACTAACACTGTAACCTTCCAGGTAACAATTGTGATAATGTCTGAACCCAGAGGAATATCTCTAATTATAGACATTTCAGCCACCACAGAGGAGAGTGGAAAAAATATTCCAAGCCAGTTGAATCTAAAAGTACTTTGGGTTCTACTTACTGAATAGATGCTTTTTGATAGCAAAAGCTCAATTAACAGTCTTCAAGATTCATTCTGTTTGCTTTAGCCCTTGGAGTTTAGCACCCTTGGGGCTAAACAAATGTATAATCATAGCAGTAAGTCCAAAATTTTCCTTCAGCTGCAGAGCCAGTTTAATATTCTAAGTTGTTGAAATTATAGAGTAGTATAAAAGTGAGTAGAAGGCTACTTAAACTGGAACCACAGAATAACTCTTTAAACAAGTTCAAAGCATATCATCATTATTTTTTTTCAATCATTATTTATGAATTATGTGTTATTGTACTCACCATACCAAGACTATATAATGTATTGCACATTTTGATATGGTAAAGAATAAACCTTAGTTGCCTACAAGAATTTTTGAGAAATAGTTTCTTCAAAATCCATTTAGAAAAAAAAACAAATTTTAAAATACAAACTTCAGAGTTCCATTTCCACTTTTGGCATACTCTGTTTCAATTACCCATAAACCTAAGTAATTCATATAAATTTCTTCTCCTTCATTAATATTGAGCACCTGAGAAAAATCATATAAGGCTTTCAGAATCCACATTTTCACTAGATAAATAGCAAAATGAAATGATTATTAATCATGATATCAGTTGGCCTCTTTAGATACATACCTATGACTGTAGGTATGTAAATCTACCATGTTTAACTCAGTACATCAGCACTGCAGATTGAATTATCCACAACCCAGGATAGAAATAATTATATTAAAGCTCATTTCAGACCATGTAGTTCTCTATTAGTAATTGTATTGGGCTATTGAGACACAATCATTAGAGACATAAAATGGTCATTTTGTATATTTGTAGTAAAAGAAAAAATTGTAAACCTTTAAGGAGAATTCATAAAATATGTACTTTTGACTCACAGTTAAAACATTGATTAAATTGCACACTACAAAAGAAGGCACTAAAAAATAGGAGGCATTGCCAAGGAGCCTGACTACCAACAACCACCTAAACTTTTTACAAACATCTAGTCACCAATAAAGTAGCATTCACAGGGCTTTGAAACACATATTTTACTAAATGCACCTAGAAAACTGAGATGCTTTCCATTAAACTGTTGAATGATTTATCCAAAGAAAAAGCTGACAGCCAGGGAGAAACCCTGAATTCGAAGAGATGAATAGTGTTTCCCATATTCTTTGATTCAATTTTTTCCTGAGAAATTTCAGAGATTTCTAATTAACATGTTACTCCACTTTGAAAAATAATATTACTATATTTATTATTATAATTATTCTAGGAAAAATGTATCTAATTGGACATATATTTTTAAAGCCTACATATTATTTTATTACTGTTACTATCTCTAAACCTTAGTTTTTTGTTTTTTGGATTTTTTTTTATCTCAGCATATCACGGAGGTACAAATGTTTAGGTTACATATATATTGCCTTTGCCCCACCCAAATCATAACTTCAAGCGTGTCCATTCCCCAGACAGTAGGCACTGCATCCATTAGGTGTGAGTATACCCATTCCTTCCTCCCCCCTCCCACCTGCCCAACACCTATTGAATGTTACTACTATATGTGCAATTAAGTGTTGGTCAGTTAAGTCAGTTAATATCAAGTTGATGGTGAGTACATGTGGTGCTTGTTCTTCCATTCTTGTGATCTCGAAACCTTAGTTGACATTGCTCTATACTTCATCTGTGTAAACTTACAAATATAGATTGAAGCTTCACATGTATTAACCTATTTATTCCTCACACAAAAAAAAATGTTGTGAGTACTATAACTAATCTCATTTAAAGTAGAGAAAACTTGAGTACAAAATTCATAGGAATTTTCCCAAAATCACATAACTAGGAAGTAACAGATCTGCGGTTCAACTCCAGATGTTCTGGCTATAGGACCCATGTTCTAAACACTAAATATTTACCTTTATCAGAGTTTACTCTGAAGAGTGTTAAGAAAAATTCACCTTTTTCACTTTTATTTATGAAAATTCAAGTATTTAAATGTTTAATATTTTCTCTTATTCTTAAAAGCAAATTGGGATGACATGAGGAGGGCAGTGAATAGTGGCTTTATAGATCACCCCCCAAAACCCCAACATTTCTCCATCCAACCCCTTAAACTGTGACTATGTTGAAGTCAGTTAATGAAATTGACTAATTCTTTTTTAAGCTAAAAAATTGTATTGGGTAATCATTTCTTTTTTGCAAATGCTCCCTCCTTGCTATACATTGAAAAGGCTAAATGTGCTCTCCACAAAAAATCCTTGGCATCAATATGACTAAAAGAAAAAGAAGTCAAAATTAGTTATACTACACATCCTCTAGGCAAATTGGTTCCTAATCCTGAACAGTTAAGCACAGTACTACTCCACACACACACACACACACACACACACACACACACGCACGCACACATATACATATGTGTGTAGAGACACGTGTTCCAGGGCTGCAGTTAGACTTAGGCAGAACTTATACCTCAGAAACGGTATCTTTGAAAAATTAAAGTATTAACTAATATAAGTATAAACATGGCAACTGACTCATAGAAAATGTGGTATAAGAGCTAAGGGGTCCCTGATCACATGTCAATTTCCTACAGTGAGTTCTAGAGTTCTCCACATAGAAAAGGTAATAATACATGTCATACAATTTCAGAAATTTGGAAAAGAGCTTCATGGCCCCTTTTGGTCCCTCCCAGGTCCCATTAAGCTCCTCCTGAATTCAAGAACTGTTGGTCACTGGATCTAATTCTCTGTAACCCTATTCCTAGAAGTCAGGGCAGTGGAAAAAATGTTTAGGAGAAGAATGGGAAGGGAGGAACAGAGTTTAACAATTTTTAGTTAACTCAGACTAGATCTACATAAGAAAATAAAAATACTTGCTATTTGGATAAGATCTGATAATTTACAAAGCACATTCCTTTTCCCAGTTTAGGTTTATAAGAACCCCCACTTGATAGATAAGGAAACTTTGCCTCAGAGAGAATTAATGGCTTATTTAAGACTGTTTGCCTTATACAGGCGGAAATTCTGAGGCTTTCTTAGCCATTGCCATTCAATCTGAAATCCTAAATCATAAACTTACTTTTTAAATAGGTGATTTGAGTTTTAATATATTTCTAAATATTCTTGGTCTTACTTTCTATCAGGCTAAATTAATCATGTTGAGATTTTAAAAAATGACACAACATACGATTTGGTTATGGTCTTAGTAACTACAACCTGTGGAAGAACACTTCAAATTCAAAAATAGCCCTATTGGCTTTTTGTTTTTAGAGAATATGTGTATCTCAAATAGGCTGCATTTGCCAATCTGGAGGAAATTTTGAGAGTCAAGTTCTATTGCGTTTGACAAAGCTGATCTTGTGCTCTCTTCTTCATCACTACAGAGGGCAGCAGCACACAGCAGAGCTCAGCCTTAAAGAGGCGATATTAAAAGTTCCTAGTAAACAAGAGGGTTAAAGACAAAGTCATACTTTAATCACACCAAATTTTCTTTTGCCTCTATGCAGTTTAAAATTAATCACATCTATGAATTTTCATCTAAGTTAGACAAAAGAATACAGAAAGTACCAGGAAAGACTGGATTTTTTCAAAAGTTGAGTCTGTGACATTTTGTACTTATTCCAAAATCACCATTAAACAATAAACATAGACTATATGTCATGCAATATTGCAACAAGTAAAATTTAGTCTTTTTTTTTTGCTACTTTTCTTGCTCATACTTATTGTTTTCTATTTAAATCTTTGTCTTATCAAGTAAAAGTACTTTTTTATAAAACATTTATTACAGAATAAATATTATTTTAAAAATGTATCCAAACTTATTTTCAGTAGCTAACAACTTTAGAAGTCATTGTTTTGCAATAGGAAGATTTCCCTGCAAAGTGCCCTCGGGACAGAAATGATTGTGAATAGCAGTTTGCAAGATGAGGACTGTTCTTGCTTCTTAGGTTGGTTGCATAGGCCTAAGACTGATTGTACATGCAAAGGAGGGCAGCAAAGGTCTTATGATCAGAAGGGAAGAAATGACTGACAACACAGAGCTAGTTCAAAGGAACTAATGGAATAATTAGTCCCAAAAAGACCAAAAAGACTGAAGAATTCATGATGTCATAAAAAGCAGAGCTACTTAAATTGGATTAGAAAATAAAAATGACATGAACATTGTAAATATTCACAGATCACATCATTGACGTGTAATGTGCCGTTAAATGATGTCAAATTAAAGGGGAAATTACATGTGTTAGAACTAAGATGAATAAAAAGAAGACATTTAAAGATACATGGTCCTTCAAGTGAAAATTCCTAACATATATTATATAGATGATCATCACCCAGACAGTGAAACTGGGTGAATGAAATGTAAAATAAAATATAGGGGGAAGAATACTGGCTAAAAACAACTCATTTTCAAATTTCATAAATGGTTGTTAACTTTATATTTTAGAGGAGTTATTTGGGGAATTTGTTTCATATAAAGCAAACTTAAACATGGTTGTAGTAAATAACTGATACTACCATTCATTTCTTAAAATCTGTCCTGGTGCTAGACCTAAGTACTGAATTAGTGTGTATATTTGTCAGAAAAGGAAAGAATGTGTAAGTCTATTTTAACTTGCATATGCTTAGTTTTCTCTTGCTAATTGTATATGTCGTTTGAATCATTTCAGTGAATTTTGGGGCTTGTTTGGAACTTATGTAGATGATAAAAAATATAAATAAGAACACAGTATATATGAGGCAGATGTGATGTCTGTCCTTTCCTGGATCTCACTAATATCTCTTGTGATTATCACTTTCATTTATTAACACATAACTAATCTGAATTTAACACACAATTCAAACACTTCCAAAATGCATACAGATACTTGAATAGCTTCAGGGTAATATACCAATGTTTAGCAAAGCAACATTTTCATTCCTGATGCATCTCTTTTTGACAAATACTTTAGAAAGCGTTAAATAAAAATTGTGCACCTTTTAACTGACTGTTATTTTTCTAGTTATGTATGTCTACTGGTAGTAACTTCAGCTTTACCTGAATTGTATGTCATATTAACTAGAAAAGTACTAAAGTACTTTTCTTATATTGAAGGCTGTTATTAATAATATTTAGCATCTTGTACTATTGGCTTAGTACCTCAAATTGATACAAGAAGCAAAGTAGATGTTATATTCCCCCAAGTTGTCTAATACTCAAAACGCACTCTAAGTGCCCAATGGGACTTTTCTCCATTCTGAAAATTGCCATAAGTTTCTTTTTGGTATAACTGAAAAGGCAAATGTGTTAAGAAAAAAGTATATAATTCAAGTTGCCATAAAATATTCAAAAAAATGCTTTATCAATAGACATAATCTCTAAAAAATTATAGACATAATCTCCAGTTTTAAATGAGTTTATTTAAGCATTTCACAAAGCACATAGAATTTGATCTGACTCCTTTTATTTTCCATAAAAGAAGAAAAACTTTCACAAAATATGGTTTGACAAGCAGTGGTTGTTTATGAAATGATGGGGAATGTTTCTTCTTTTCTCATCTGTGGTGCTAGAGAATTCTATAAGAGTTCATTTCTCAAAAGAGAGAGGGAACCAGAGGAGCTGAGAAGGTAGAGTGCTTCTATTGTGGCCCAATCTAATTAATTCATAGATAGAAAAGTGGCAAGGTTAACTATTGCAAATCAGCATGCAAAATTCCTGGTTCTCTTCAGACTAAACCAAAGGTTTTCATTGTTTACTCCTTCAGACTTCACCTGTATGGAATAGGAGAGGAAAAAAGTAAATAGATTATTTTCTTCTTGTTGTAAGAAGAAAGAAAGAAAGAAAGAAAGAAAGAAAGAAGGAAATGCACTATGAACCAAGTTCTGTACTAATCACTTTATATATGCAAATATGTAAAATGTGTTTACTTTATTCCTCATAATAATGAAGAAATGAGATTAGAAAAATCAGCACAAATATTCAATGTCAGCCATACAACAAGCTAACTGTAAATATAAGACTTCAAGCCCATTGTATCTGACTTCAAAGTTGGTAATGTTTCTCCAACAGACTTACCAAAATCTCAGATTCTATAACACTGCACGTAACAACAAATTTTATGAAAAGAATAATTGGCCTAATTTGGGAATAAGGTTTTGATCCTTACCCTACTACTACCTTACGGAAAGCCAGTAGCGTCCATGATATGAAAACTAAGACCTGTAGGACTTAATGTTTGTATCTTTACCATAAGCTAGCTATTTGATCCCAAGCAATTCACTAGCCTCTCTGTGGCACATTTCCCATCTGCAAACATGAAGTAATGATCATAACAATAAGGGATAGGATTGTTCGGAGAATTAAAGTAATTATGTATACAATGAACTTGGAGCAATACTTAGCACATAGAAGGTGCCATAGTAATTTGATGTAAGCTATGATGTAAGCTATGTTATGTCACAATTAAAAGAATTAACATTTCTATTAACACATCTCAGAAATATAAGAAAATCATAAACTAAAGTTAAAAGTGCTGTGTGGAATTTTAGAACCTTAATTTGGGGTGGGATATAGCCAAAGACCTTTGATAAGAAAAGTAGAGAAGAAATATAGGAAAAAAGTATGAAAACGTGGGAGAATGTAAATCAAGTGAATGATTGAAATAACTGTAACACATTATTTATAGTTAATCATAGACACTTAAATATGCATTAAATTCCCAGTACTATAAAAAAGAAAAATTCAGATTAGGTTTGTATTTCTGAAACTAAAGCTAAATCACATTTATAATATTATTTTTCTATAACCAGCTTAAACTTTTTGTGCATATTCATTTGATTTCTTTGAAAGAGGAAAGGTAAAGGCTTGGATTTTCCTGTCACCTCCTCAACCCCTGCAGGGGAAGGGGAAAGAAAGGAAGGGAGACTCACTCTAGCAATGATTAATTTTTACAAAGTGTTTGGAACATTTTAGAAAATCAGTATAGACCATACCAGTATGGAAGCTTTTGCAGGATTAATAAATCTGTTCTGAACATTCCTACCGTGGATGTGGCAGGTAGGAAGGGTATACATGGCCTAAGGTAAAACCCTTGACAAGACACAGGGTATCTGGATTCTGCATTGACCTAGGATATGACAAGTGATTGTAAATTTCCTTCTGTAGTCTATAATCTTGTCAGAAACTAATACAATTCTCTCTGTTGCAATTTTCATTAATATTTAGACTAACTTTAATGTGGAAATGGACTGAATACTGGGTATGAACTATTTTATTGACTCAACCAGCAGACGGCTTTGTAGTTTAACCAATATTTCTAAGCTAGTTGCAGTGATTTCATAGCTAATATCATACAAACGACTTTTATATACATAATCTTATTTACATTCTCTAGGGGTTATTTTCTGAGTTACATTTAATCTCAAAGAAAAACAATCGTATAATCCATTAGGATGTTTCCACATTTTATCAAGTGTATCAGTAGCTGGTGGATCTAATTGGTAACCAATAATAAAGCACTATATGAAGAATAATATTATCATATTGTTTAAGTAACTTAATCTTTTTTCTTTTTAATTAATATAGGCACTCATAGTAGAGGAAATGGTCACAAACAATATGGACTTACTCTGTAACATTGAAAAACTGCATATAAAACCAGAATATCAACTGTAAGATATACTTTTCTATTCTTTTCCCTGTCTTGTGGAAAAATGGAATACAGATGAGAATGTCCATTTATGTTCTAAAGCATTCCAACCCCATTTCATGGATATGTTTACTCAAAGAATATTAATATTCATTCAGTTTGATCATACTATCAAGCATAAAATTTCCAAATAGTAAAAAAAATTGAAATTTTTAAAGGTCTTTTATAAATCGTCTTCCTGTTTCCTTGTCTCCATGTTATTCTCATGGCATCATATCTGCAGAAATGCTAGCACGGGTTCATCTAACTTAATTGAATAAGAGGTCCATCAAAACCAAATAATTTTTATATAAATATACATGACACAGAAAGTAAATCAATAGGTCTTTATTTATAATAATTCATATTGTTATTTGAGCTAAGCATTGTTTAAATATATCTATATTTATCTGCAGTAAAATAACGTTTATTTTTTCTCTCATTGATAATGAAAGAAATTTAATGATTCTAGAAATTATTCAGCAAAAGAAGGTGTTTAGTCTGGAGTTTGGAAAGCACTGAAGAATGTGGTAGCTTTGACAAGGACTCATAAAGAGGGATTAGGTTTGTTCTGACAAATTAGCACCAGAGCTATAGAGAGAAAGTCTTCAGTTTATCACAAAGAAAAGCTTTAGAAAGATAGCATAGGCTGGCTTCAGAAACATTAATCTAGACACATTGTATAAAAGTTTATTATAAAATTTTACTATTCTCTGGATGTCTTTTATGAATGTCTAGAAATGGAGGAACCAATTAGAAATTGTAACCCCATTCTAATAGTTAGGGTATTTTTGAAGTATAAGTATAAAAGAATTCTATGAAACCACAGCCAGGCTCTCACTCCTACTCAGGATTCCCTTTATAATTTTTTTTTTTTTTTGAGACAGAGTCTCACTCTTTTGCCCGGGCTAGAGTGAGTGCCGTGGCATCAGCCTAGCTCACAGCACCCTCACACTCCTGGGCTCAAGCGATCCTCCTGCCTCAGCCTCTCGAGTAGCTGGGACTACAGGCATGCACCACCATGCCTGGCTAATTTTTCTATATATTTTTAGTTTTCCAATTAATTTTTTTCTATTTTTAGTAGAGACGGGGTCTCCCTCTTGCTCAGGCTGGTTTCGAACTCCTGAGCTCAAACAATCCGTCCGCCTCGGCCTCCCAGAGAGCTAGGATTACAGATGTGAGCCACCGCACCCCGCCCCTAATTTTTTTTATTTCATTATTTTTTCCAGTTGCAACTCTATAAAACAATCCCCACCTTCACCAAGAGAATACTCTTAGCCTCAGTCTACTTTTTGCAAACTGCCTTGGCTTCTATTTTATAAGAAGATGGAGTTTATCTGCTGGGGGTGCTCCCTTGTACTTTGGCACTTCAAATTTGCCCTTGGCCTTCAGTGTCTTTCTTTACTCAAGAACGTGATGCTTCTTTCATTTGAACTTAGCCTCTACTTCCCTGAATCTTGAAACCCAGGCATGATTTTCCTGTTCTAAAAAATATTCTCCCTTTTCTTTCTAAATACATAAACTCATCTTGGATTTTCTTTTTATCACCAAATATTTACAATTGTCATTTAGCATCTCTGCTGCACATCTAACTATCCACCCATTTTTACCCTCTTGAAATGTGGATTTCTTCCAACCACTGTGTTAAAACTATTCTCATGAAGGTTGGCAACTACCCTGCTCTAAGTTTCAAAGTAAAATAGAATTTCACTGTATTAATTACTTTCTTCAAACATACTCTCTTCTTGATTTCCTAATTCTATTAATTGCACTGCCATCTTTCCAATCACTCCAAATTGCTGTGGATTCTTCATTCTCCCTTAATTCCTCTTCCTGGGCTAGTTTCCACAACCAATCGATGACCAAGATCAGTAGTTCCACCTCCTTTCGCCGTGCAGTGAGGTTGGTGTCTTGAGGAAAGCACAGAACACCTGAGAGAGAAACTGTAAGAATTATGAGGAAGCAGCCAAGAGATGAAATCTAAAACTTTCAAGAGACATTGACGCGTAACTGAATTTAGAAGGAACTACAGACTACAGACTGTCTTTCTTGTTCCAATGCAAGTTTGTTTTACCAGACTAAGAGACATATTGAAGGTAACAGTAGAGTCAGACATTACATTTTCCTCTGTGCAATGAAGGTTTTCTAAGAGAAATAAGGAGTGCACTCTAAAGTTATAAACTTGTGTGAGTGCTTACAAGGCATCTTTCTTGAAGAAAACTCAGTTTTGAAATACGGGCCTTATCTCTCGTGTTGATGCCAACCTGCAAACCTCTCTCTACAGGAGGGTCAACTACTATGTCACCTACCTGTTATTACAAAGCAAAATATGTGGAACTGGGTTGAAATTTCAACTTTAGCTGGAAGGATTTGGGTTAGAGGATGTAAAAACTTTGTTGTACAATATTAGAAAGGCCGATTAGTGAAGTCAATGTAAACTTCTTTTTAATTCCATATTTTATTTTTAGAAAAGTAGTCAATTGAATTTCTAAGATATAATTAGACTCCAGTTTTTAGATAAACCAAAATATTAAAATGTCATTTCAACCTCATCCTTGTTATATGTAGTATAAAGAAAATATTCTTCTAAACATATCAATATTTTGAGTGTTAAAAAGCTGGGTTTATCTCATCATTAGTCAGATCATCTACTTTATGTTGTTGCTGACAACACTGTTTCTACAGTGTTAGTTGTCATTAAAATCTAGTCTTAAATTCAAAGTTGACCCAACATTTAATATTTGGAAACAGGATATAAATTAACATTTTATAGTGTATATACTTTGCTTTATTTCTCTTTTACACTAGTTCATGGAAATATATCCTCCCAGTGTAATACTCTTGCACACTGTCAAAAGAATGGATATAAACCTTTTTTAACACAAAATTGAGACATGCAAAATGAGTAGCTAAAACATATTTTCTAATATGATTGTTCTGAAGTCACTACTCTTATTCCATGATCAAGTTATGTCTCATACATTTTTTGAATTCTAAAAAAAAGTGCATACTATCTAAAGTGATTTACAGATTCAGTACAATTCCTATCAAAATACGAATGGAATATTTCACAGATCTAGAAAAAATAATTCTATGCTTCATTTGGAAACCTAAAAAAGCTCAAATAGCCAACACAATGTTAAGCAAAAAGAACAAACCTGGAGGCGCCACATTACCAGACTTCAAACTATAATACAAGGCTATGGTAAACAAAATGGCATGGTATTGATACAAAAACAGAGACATAAACCAACGGAACAGAATAGAGAACCCAGATATAAAACCATCTACCTACAGCCAACTGATACTTGACAAAGCAGACAACTACCCACACTGGAGAAAGAAGCCCTAGTCAATAAATGGTGCTAGGAAAATTGGATAGCCACATGTAGAAGAATGAAACAGAACCCCTATCTCTCACCACTCACAAAAATTAATTCGAGATGGATACAAGACTGAAATGTAAGGTATGAAGTCATAAAAAATTCTAGAAAAAAATATAGGGAAAACTCTTCTGGATATTAGTCTAGACAAAGAATTTATAACTAAGACTCCAATGACAATTACGGCAATAACAAAAATAAATAAATGGGCTTGATTAAATTAAAAATGTACAGCTAAATAATCAACAAAACAAATAGACAATCTATAGAATAGGAGAAAATATTCACCAGCTGTATATCCTATAAAGGGTTAATATCCATAATACAAAGAACTCAAGCAAATAAGCAAGAAAAAAACAAACAGCTCCATTAAAATGCAGGCAAAAGACATGAACAGAAGCTTTTCAGAACAAGATAAGCAAATGGCCAACAAACATATGAAAAAATTCTCAGTATCTCTAATCATCAGGGAAATGCAAATCAAAACCACAAGGAGATACCACCTTACCACAGTTAGAATGGCTTTTATTAAAAAGTCCTGAAACAACAGATTCTAGTGTGGATGCAGAGAGAACGGAACACTTATACACTTCTGGTGGGACTGAAAATTAGTATAATCTCTATGGAAAATAGTATGGAGATTTCTCAAAGAACTAAAAATAGACCTACCATTTGATCCAGGAATTCCGCTACTGGGTATCTACCCAAAGGAAAAGAAATTGTTTTATAAAAAAAAATCTTCACTCGAATGTTTCTTGCAGCACAATTCACAATTGCAGAGATCTAGAATCAACCCAAGTGCTCATCAATTCATGAGTAGATTAATAAAATGTGGTATATGTATAACATGGAGTACTACTCAACCGTAAAAAAGAATGAATTAATGCCTTTTGCAGTAATTTGGGAGGAATTGGAGACCACTATCCTACGTGAACTGTCTCAAGAATGGAAAAACAAACACCACATGTACTCTCTAATAAATAAGAAATAACCAATGGGCATACAAGTGCACAGGGAGAAGTAAAAGTCATTGGAAATCAAGTAGGTGGGAGACAGGAAGGGGCAAAAACCCACTTAATGGCTACGGTGAACACCATTTGGGTGATGGGCACATTTATAGCCTTGACGCAAGCCATGTAAGAAAACCATTTGTACTCTCTTAATATTTTGAAATAAATAAAATATTAAAAAAGTATTGCTTTAAATTAGAAATATTTGCCTCTCATATAAATATGAAGTATATTTAGGGTGGAGATCATTCTTTCTAAAATATTTTAAATTTTGGCACATCTTTATTGATTTTAGAATCTAAAATTTAAAAAGCTTATTTGCAAAAGCAACAAAAAATAAAATAAAAAATAGACAGTTTTTCTTTAAGAAAATAAACTTGGATAATATTAATTTCATCTGATATGTTTTCTCTTATTGACAGACAGAATGGACAGCATTTGATACCCACCTTCTGAATTGTTTAGTATTACACAGATACAGCAAAAGAATCAAGACAACTCTTAAAGAAGAAATCTGTTTACTTCCTTCTCAATAAAAGCTTGCTTATAGAATAAAACAGAAAGGAGGATGAACCTGGAAATTTAATTTTCCCTACAATTAATTTATACAATTTGGGAGTGGAAGATAGTTGATTTTCTTAGCTACAAAGATTATTGTCTAAATTTCTCACATATGCTCTTTACTTTATATTATAATGTTATAGAATGAAAACTTAGTAAGGAATGCCCTGGAAATTCTTAAACATAAACATTGTCAGGGACATAATGTTCTTTCAGAAGTAAAGGTTGCCCTCAACTTGTCTCCAGTAGTTGACTTTGCTTCAATCTAAAGTGAATTTCTCAATGTCTCTCCTCGTTCCAACTCTAATTAATCCTTTGCAAAACTGCCAGGGTTGTCTTCCAAAAAGAGAAAGAAAAAATGAAACTAAAGAGAGAGAGAGAGAGAGAACAAGGTAGAAAAAAAAAAAAAAAAGAAATTAGGAGAGACATATGATCTAGCTGCTGAGACCTCCAAGGTGCCTCACATTCTGATCCCATTCTTGTTTCGTCAGCTATCACAGTACCCCATTTTCCCATGATTCAGCCACACTGCACATCTCCTCTTTCCAGAAGAAAGCTACACACCCTTTCACACCTTACTATTTTTCTTTTATTATGCTTTTGTTCACCCTTGAATGCCTTACCCCAACCACTCTACCTCTCTCTTACTTAACGAAGAACTTGGTCAAATGTGACTTCTTTCTTGAGGCTTTTCCTAATATCTCAGGTAGAATTTGTTGTTCCTTCTTATATGTCCCTAGTGCAACTAGATTATAAGCTCCTTCAGAGCAGAGATCATATCATGGTTGATGATAATAAATGCTTCCTGGGTTTAATTGAATTGAACTTCAGCCTCATTGCAAATAAAACTTTCTCCATGAAGCATTATCTGATCCTCTATTAAATATGACTTGCTCGTCCCTTAAGTGCATTGATTTTAAGTCTTTTATGCTTCTGACTTTATTCTTATATTATAATTAATATACAAAACCATCATTCCCAATACATATCCCAAAAAGCTTAATGGCAAGAAGATTGTGTTTCCTGATATGCCCTCTAAAGTCAACTGTGTATCACAGGTACTCAAATATTTATTAAAAAGATTTTATATTTTCCATAAATTTTCAAATATATATGTATCAATATAAACAAAACCTCTCAAATTCATGTGGTCAAATTGAGTGTCAAATTCACAGCATTATGTGGTTTCTGTATAGAAGCCTAAGCATCAGAAATATAACAAGACTTCGAGAGTGTCTATATTTAGATGTCACTATAAAATTTATTTTATTTTATATGTTTTATTTTTAATGTGAATTTTTGAATTATGTATTATTCATAACTCAAAAATAAACATTTTGAAACTAGGATAGATAGTCTTTACAACATGATTGCTATCAGCTCATTTGAGTCTCATAAAACCTGGGCCCTAAACTTAGCATATTAATAATATGATTAGATCCAAAAAACATGGCTAATTTATGACCAAGAAAGACAAATTCTACCTACCTCTTAACAATCTAAATGAACTTTCCCTCTCAATATAGTACTATTCTCATTATTAAAGAATTAAGTCTTTCTTGAATACTTTTGAAGTAAAAAATAATGAACCAATTCCGTTTTACTCAACAGAGAAATAGTACAATGTGTTATTGTAACCCGACTTGTATCCCACTTGTAAGGCACTGGAAATTATTATTTTAAATTATGATGTTAGATTAGATTTTTCTGGAGCTTAGTATATTGTAATGTAATATAATTGCTAAATGCAAATGAGATACTGTACAGCTTTTCCATAGAGTTGTTCATGAAAACCAAGCATTTTACATATTACAGTGAAGTGCATGTTATTAAGAAACAAATTATAATGAAGCTTAATTTACTGTGAAGAGAAGATACTGTGGCTTTATAATGGGTGATAGTACAGTAGGGTAGGTATATAGCAAATCTCCTACTCAACGAAAAATTCAACCATCAAGAATATCAAACATGCCAGGAGCGATGATACTGCATTTCTTAAAATTTGCATGGTTCCCATTACTTCTTATCAGAATTACATTTGAAAGTTATTTTAGTTTCCAAACACTGACCAATGATCTGTGCCTAATAAATCCTGGGAGTCATGTAGTAATACTGAGGGAGATATGGAGGATGTAAATTCTGCCTCTCAACTTTTAGGGTAGAAAGTATCTATTTTATTCATTGGTAACTAATATTAATTGCTAGTTACTTTCTTACATGTGAATAACTTGTCTTTTCAATTGTATTTTAAGTGTATGACGACAATAGACATACCTTGCACTCTTTTTTCCTAGGCCGGAATCTTAGAGCAGAGTGGATTTGGAATCAGCCCACCAAATTTGTCTGTAACTAGCTGTAAAAGATGGGGAGTTAATTTAATCTCCTTGCAGATAATTTTTCTTCCCTAAAAATTGGGTTGCACCAGATGATCTCTAAAGTCTCTTGAATATCAAAGATTCTATGAAATATGATCTTCTAATTGCCCAGAAAAATAATTGTGAACTGATTAAATACAGCAGAAAAAATTGTTAGAGACCAGTGCTCTGTGGGGGACAGTATATAAATACACAAACAATAGAATCATAAATGATGGCACTATTTAAGATTACAGTATTCTGGGAACTCTCAAAACCATCCTTTTAGTTGTTAAGGATAATTGCGTAATTGTCATCCAATCACATTGAGGCATTTGCTCTGCCTAACACATCCTATCTTCATACACATTTGTAGAGAAGGCATCCTTGGGAGAAGAGGAAGATGAAAGAAACCTCAGCAATTAGTACGACGAATATCAAAATGGCCTGCAAATTACAAAACAAAACTCCTCAAAGATATGTTTCTTACTATTCTAATCATAGTGTTCATTAAATAAAGCACTATTAAAAAAAAAAGAGAGCAGAGACACCACTGGGTTTGTTGCAGTGCAGAAGAAACCAGCTCAAAAGCAATTCATTATTAATGCCTGAATATTCTTGCTAAACAGTTCTGATTATTTCACAAGAAAGAGGTCAAGGTAGTGGAGAAAGGGATTTAATCAAATAAACTCTCAATCTCTCTCCAAATAGCATTTTCATCCAGCTGCATGTAAATTCATCAGATGACTAGCCTTCAAAAGCACAGGCAAGGTTAATCTGCTATGACTGTTAAAACTTCTATGATATGCCTATTGAATAAAGATTTAAAATGGGATAAATCATGCAAGTTACCCCAAATTTGATTTTTTTGTGCTCAAAAACACATGAAATTTCCACTGTTAAAAACAAACAAACAAACAAATAAACCAGATTTCTTCCATCTGAGTTAGAATTTATTATTGATTTCTTAAATAGGGATATTGGTAAATGTTGTGCAGCATTCATTTATTGGGATTTTCAGGACTACACATTCTCAGGTTTCAGGACTCCAAAAAGCATCTTTATTGTTTGGAATTAGCTTAAAAACCTTAACATCTCAAAAATCAAATAAAAGGGGGTTAAGATAAGTTTAAAAATCCTTTTTAAATCATACTGATTTACTTTTACTTATATGCAAGATTATAAAATTTATCATATTGTTATCCAAGAGTAATATTTCTGGCAAACATTACCAAGTGTGTAAATTTGGTGACTTATTACTTAAAAGATAAATGTAATTTTAATTTCTATTTTTCAAAACAAAAAAAAATGGGTGGAAATAATATCAGCAAAAAGGGTATATCTTTGTGCATTTCAATAGGGAAAATACACAGCACAGATAAGGTTTTACTGATTTGCATTTGTCTGCTTCCTTTGCCATGAAACTTTATAATTATGACTAAATATATTGCAAAAGTTAAAATCATGTTTTCAAATATTGCAAGGTGTTCCAACATGTTTTACTTTGAGGATGAAGAGTTCTAAATTAATTTTCTTTTTTAAAAAAAATAGATTATGCTATATAGATTTGTTTCTAGAATTTAAAAAAAAAGTAAAAGCAGAAATGATCTTTGACACAATATATAATTTACCTTCAGTATTTAGTAATTTAAATGAAATTTTCACATTAGGTGAACGTCACAATTATGAACATATATAAAGGCTTTTAAAACAACTATGATATCTTCACCATTTGAATGCTCATTTTGTGGATTTTTTATTTATAATGTCAAAATTCATATGAAATATACTACAACATGTTAATGTTTAATTCAGTTTATTGCTACATGGATAATTCTTAAATATCTTCCTTTCATGCTAAACTTATAAGATTTGTTTTAATTGCATATTACATTTATATATTTAAGAAATCATGCAGCAGTTAATAAATCTTCCTCAGAAAAATTAAGGTGTTTTTTTTTGCTAGCATTCTTTGCCCTCTTAGCTCTCAGCACCTTTCTTGAATCTTAGACACCATTTTACATGAGGACAATTTCTAAAAAGCAAAATATAACTGTCTAATTAAGGGCTGTGTGATTGGCTAGTTCGCGGTCTCTGTGACAGTTGTGACAAATACACATATTGGCACAGCCCTAACCTCACTTCACAGTTTGCAACACAAAGATGGTATTTTCAGAAATGTGGAGAACACTCTGATACAAAGCTTCACCTTGTCTAGTGCTATTCCATTTAATTTTTTATTAACTGCCTGAACATATGCCATTCTAGAAGAGGGTAATAGTTACAAAATGTCAGCAGAAACATTTAAACTGCTAAAATGTAAATGATTTTATAAATTTGTAATGAAAGGTAATTGTCGTGTGGGAAAAGTAACAGAAAAACAGATATGTGTAAATGTAAAACTGGTAAAAAAAATACATCTTACTGGTTGTGGGTAGGAAAACCTAAGTATATTTTAATGAGTACTGTAAGTAGTATTTAAATAAAATTAGATTCATAAGCAGAAAATGTGAATTCTATAATATTTTATTTTCTAACATTAGGAAAGTTCATAATAATGGCAAGAACTCATAGAACTTTAATGTGCTAAATTCAATAAACAGTAGGAAATTAAAATGCTTCACCTCATTTTAAAAAAACCAAATAAATCAAAGAAGAATAATATAAATAAAAAGTGTGTTTGGTATCAGCACAATAGCTTTAAAGCACAATATTCAAATATGATTAGTTTGTTTCTTTAGTTTGCACCACAATGAAAAACAATTTAGTGATTAATCCCTTCAGCAACATAGTGCTGGGTCAGTGCTTTCAGATATGTCAAGAACAAGAAGATTCCGGCAAGGAATTGAGTATTTCCTCAGCCACCACACACAGCAACCACCTTCCAGTTAGGTTTGCGGGCAACCATCTTTAAATGCTTGAGCTGTTCTGCGTGGCCATGACAAGATTTGCAATTCTGTACGTTTATTTACACACCATCACCCCAACTAGACATCACATGGAAGTGGCATGGTCACAGCTGACCCCAGGGTAGTCCCTGTCTCTGCCGATCCAATTTCACCGTGCTCTGCAATTGAACTGCAGTCATACTGTAGAGGATGTATGCACAGGACTCCGTGCCACAATAAAATTAGTGGAAGCTTGTCAGGGGGCATTTTCCTGTTTCACAGTGACAGACCCTGGACAAATAGGTCTGCTTTCCAGAAATCCATAGAGGTCTGGCTCTCTTGAAATGTATATGAGCCCAGCATGTTTATGTTACAGTGTTCTATATGGTAAGCCTGTTACATGCTAGTTTGAGAACAATGTTAAGCCTTTGCACTGTATTTTCTGTTTCCTCTTCACAGTTTTCAGCGACTTTAAACTGCATATGAATAGATTGCTTCTTTTTGGTTTGTAGAAAAACAGCTTCTGTTTAGTAGCAGTAACTGAGAAAAATTTACTTCTCCTTTAGAAAAAAAAAATGCAGCACAGATACATTGTATTTTGAAAGCAAAAGTTCAGACAGAATATTTTTTTACAGTTTGAGATGAGTAGATAAATCAAACATCAAAAATCTCTTTCCTGAACCCTCATTATACCTGTAAAAATTAATTATATCACAAGTCAAATCTGTTTAAGAAGATATATTTAAAATACACTTGCAAATAAATTTAAAAGAGCCTTTGTTTAAGATAAAATGTAAAAGAATAATATGATAAAGAGAAAAGAATTTATTGGTTGTGGGTAGAGCATTTTAAAACATAATATGTTTTGTAATCTACCCTAAAGTAATTTTATTAGATATTCTGTGTAGTTCTTACATCAAACATTCTCAGAAGCCCTGGGATCATTTTATATTCACTGGAAGACAGAAAGAAATCCAAAACCTAGTTAAATAAATTGTTCATTTATTCCTTCCCTTTTATGCACCAAGATCTACATGTGGTCATTAATTATAAAGAGACTATTATAGCACCATATTTTCATTCAATACGATGTCCTGGTATATATCAAAGAAGTCCCATAATTAAAACAGAAGGGCCACAATGACAATTAAAATTACAATCTATATGGGGAAAGAAAGTACAGTTCTGCAATTTTTCACCCTGTCACTGTCAGCTGCATAGAATATTCTGGTCACGTCTTTGCAAAGCAGCCTAAATTCTTCTTCACCAATGCAACCTCAAAAGCATTATCAGCACCTAAGCAAAAGCCTATGCAAGTATAATTTAATATGGAGCCACAGTTTGCAAGTAATAGCGTATAAAGTGATATTTAAGTGGTGTTTTAAGCACACTTCTGATGGCTACAGCCACTTTTCCCTGGTAAATGCGTTTTCCTTTGAGTAGTGATTATGAGTCCTAGGTGAAGAGGTCCTGTGTGCAGGTCTGTCTGTAAGCCTTACTTCCAGCTGCCAATCTTTACTTCACAGTGAAGAAAAAGCCACATAGCACCTTGTTCTTACTCTTGTATGCTGTCATCCCCTGAGCCTGATAACACAAAATCATTTCCACATAACACTTTCCTGCTTCTGCCTCTTAAACCTTGAGACCTACACATTGTGTGTGCACTTGCACCCTTGGCAACCGGCTCCCAGGAAGCCCCTTCCTTTGAACCATCAGAGTCTTCTAGCGGACTATTTTTAACACTCATCTTGGTAAATATCTGCATTAATGGAGTACAAAGCTTTTTGGTAGCAATACGTATTTGCTACAATTTATTGTCTATAAAAGTCACGAACAGTGAATTATTACTCTCAAAATTGTGTTTTTCTTTATAATAACTTTAAACTGAGCGCTCATATATGAAGCATGCAATGGAGATTGAGAAGGTTTTGTATAATAAAACTGTGACATGGTCATTTTTTCCAGTTTTGCATTACGGAGACACACTCATGCATGGTGCTTTTTAAATTCTTATTATGTGTGAGGTCAGGAGGTCGAATGTCAGAAAGTACTGTTAATTTCACGGGGTTAGGGGAAAGTAAATTCAGAGGGAATACAGATCACTTAGCACAGAAAACCAGCTCCTCTGAAGTTTGGTTTTACATTTGTTAACCATATCCTTCAGCTGACGAACCATTGAGACCACGGTGACATTCTGGTCCCGGATATAATGGCTTGACATGCTGCAGTGAGAGTGTGATTCCGTCGCCCTGCTCCCGTGCCAGCCTCAGCCTTCCTCTGAATCAATGAAGCACTAAAACTCCACACAACTGGAACTGAACAAAGCATGTTGCCATTTTGGCTGTGATGTTTAAATTATAGAGAAAGCAGTCAGGATGTCTTAAAGTTCAATCTGACAAGAAATGTAAAATATATTTCTGTCTTCATTCTCTGGGAAGGTAGCATCTTACGCTGCACAGTATCACTACCCAGAGTCCTTTTAAAGTGGTTCATAATAGAACATCAAAGACCACACTCTTGCATTTCAGGGTTTTCCCCCTAATCAAAAAGATACCTTAGCATTGGGCAAAGGTTTTTAGGGGGAAATAGTATTCTTGATAATATCACTTTATTCAGTTGGTGGTATATTTTATTTATTTTACTATTTGTCCTGTAGGGCAGAATTAACATGCTGGCACAGATATACAAGGCACAGGTTATACATCTAACTACCAACAATGACGAGATAAAACAATTACCCATTTTATGGTGATAATAGCTGAGTAATAATCAAAATATGTTTTAGTGTGAGGATTGTGAACATCTTGAACTCTAATAAAACGTGCAATTTTATTTAAATATAGCTCAGTGGGCCAGTATAGACAGATGTTGATAAGCTTGGTTGGGTGGTTTTGTTTTTATTCATTTTTTTAAAACAAGATTTTTCAGATTCAAAATTCAAACTGGGCTCAGCTGCCCCCTTATAATTAAATTTTAATGACTTAGGCTGAGTGTTTGTGTTTTGGCAGCATGCTTAATAGTGTTAGCATTTAAATTGTTACCGCTAGACTTTGAGGGGAGCTGACCCATTGCAAGCGGTAGGTGAAGTTCCTCCAAAGATACTCTGGTTTACTGCAATGCTTATGGGATTTAGTGGGAGAGTTAACCACAGGTCATCCAGTTATAGTAACTTAAAAAAAAAAATTAAAATAAAATTCTGCATATTCTAAATTCCACAGTAGCCTCAGGGCCGATGCTTTTCAGTTTCAACTCTTTCAGCAGAAGTACTAGTTCTATGTGTTTTCCTTTGCCAAAGGGTCTACTGGTAAATAAAAGCAATATGTGGTACTGCTCATAAAATCACTCTTTCTCACAAAATGGCAAGAACAATGTAGGCTACACATTTTAATCGGTTCCTTTTTTTTTTTCTAAGGAATCATTATTAACTTTGCAGTGGTGTATTCCACTGGTTCCTTTTATAATTAAAAACTTTTTCACCTCAAATCCCCTTTCCAGCAAGCAGCCTGTTGCCTGAAGTTTTAATCCTTCATTACCAGTTAAAACAAAATCACCAATTAGGCACATGAACACGTCTGTATTAATCTCATTAAGGTGATGGCACCAAATAAATTGGAACTATTTTTGTGCTTTTACTGTGTTCCTATGGCTTTATCAGGCCCCGTGGTCATATACAAAGACCTCGCAGCTTAGTCATTTAGAGTCATTCGGTTGTGGCCTGAATGTGGCATTACCATCTATGGCTGAAAATTGCTTTCAGCTTTTAAACTGCACTGACTAGTCTGTAGTTAATCTTAGATCATTCACTCGCAAAATTAAATGAGCCAGAACGATGGTCTTTTTTTTTTTTTTTTATAAAAAAATAAATCACAAAACACTTATTTGCCCTGCCCAAAAGAGAGATCAAATTCATTTAAAATCCCATAAACCAGAGTTGTGAATTTTTAATTTTATTTAGTAGCAGAGAAATAGAGGGTAAGCTATCTTTCTACAGCACATCACTGCTATAAATTTACATATGGAACATGGTTTGATGCTTAACCAACCTTTAATCTACCTTTGATGTATACTTCTGCTTCAACGTGGTCATGTGACACCCTTATTAATGCAAATGTAAAAAAGACTGTTTTGGATCTCTGATGTAATTAGCCATAAACCATGTTTTTAAAAAAGTGCATACTGGAGTCACTGGAGTTGCATATAAAGTTCACAGTTATCAACACAGAAGAATAACCTTAAGAAATTAAGTTTAAAATTTTTATTTCATTCATTCCTATATTTTCTGCCCAGGTAACTACTGAAACCATTTTACTATACCATTGATAGTCAACCAGAACTTGATTGCTAAATAATTAGTTCTATGGGAGTAAAACGTTTTAATTTTTCTTGGATTTTTATCCTGCTTCTTATAAAACTAAAATCACATTGAGAGAAAAACTCTAAACGAGGCAAGGAGAAACAAAGTATTTCTTATCCTGGGTAGCATATATCACGATCATTTCAAACATTCCATCTTTTAAATGAAACCACGGGGTGTGTTTGCTTGTTGTTTGTTCCATCCCTCCCTCTCCATTGCCCTGCCCCCGCAACACAAGCCAGGTGTCTATGTTTTGATTTGGGCAGTTACTAATTTTAGGCTCCAAAAAACTTGAGCCACCACAAATAAGGTGAGGTCACCTCATAATGCCAGATGGAGGCAAAAAGTTTAGATATTTGAGAGCCTGACCCAGTGAGTCCCATGGTGGATGATAGGATGCTAAGGTCAGATATTGGAAAATTAGGTTCATGCTACTCTGTCAGTGGGGCCTGTGCAAGCTGCCTGTTTGACAGAGAAGGCGGTGTGTGGTCTGGACCCCAAGAAAAAGGAAGTCAGCCACCCAGATCAAAAATTACCCTGTCGGCCATCCAAAAATGATTCTGACATCAGCTTAGGGAGATAGAAAGAAAATGGTAACAAACACCAATTAAGATTGTACTTTATTCTGGGATAGTCAAGGGAAATTCATGGATTCATCTTAATATTATGAAAGTCCTTTTATGAAGAATACAGTTGCCAAAGCCACATTGGTGACATCTCTATTTTTACTATACCTTGCCAGTGTATGTGACTCAAATTATGTAATTCTGGAAGTTAACCATTCACCATTTTTAAAAATAATTCATTTATAAGCATGAGTGCAAAGTGTAGTGTTGTATAAGTGTTACGAGTTGTATGTGCATAAGTATAATACAAAATTTATTTCTACTTGAATGTTATCTTTTTAATTTGGACAAAAGCAAAACTGATTGAAATTAACCAAAGCCACTCGTTGCTTATATAATTATTTTGCCAACTACAGGCATGTCTTTTTATTCTGTTTGTAATAACTTAGAAGAAAAGGGATTTTGTGATGAAAACATTACACCTATTTTCATTGAGGCTGTTCTTCCTGTCTTAAAAACTTTCTTAAGAGTCCTTGACCCAATTCTGAGTACAATAGTGCTTTTTAAATCTCATAATATTGCTACCTTAATACAGACATATAAAACAGGTTTATATTTTTAATAAATTGTAGTGATTTAAAGGGACCCAAATCTATTCAAGATTTGTCACTTTTCTAAGAATGTGAATGAAGCAAAAGATATGTATTTTTAAATATCATCCAAATATAAGGTTACCATTCTAAATACTGCACAGTATTAGTTTTTCTAGCTCAAGAAAAAATGTCTGTGTATTGTTGTTTATTCTGTAAAATATTCCCTTTTTTAATAGCCTGAACCAAATAATTTCTCATTTTTACAGGCTTCACTTCACTTTTCTCACAGTGAATAAATTGCAACTTATTTCCATGAAATTCGCAGATGACACAGATCTTTATTTTGCATAAAGGCATAAAGAAGTGTCTAATATCTTCAATATTCATCTGCTAAGTGGACATTTGCATTGGGTTAGAACGGAAGGAGAGCCCCAACCCTCCCGCAGTGACAGCTGTACAAAGGGATGACATCTGACAGCTGTGACAGTGCTGAAGGGAAACTCAGATGACTCGCAGCATCCATGATCCAATTACAGCACACATCCCTCTGACAGACCCAGCAGCTTGACTCCAGCGTTTGGAAGGACAGTATTGATCTCTTGTCAGAAACCAGTTGCCTGCCTGCAATTGTGCGCTGCTGAACTTTGAAAAGCTATAGTACCCTCTTAAATGATAGGGGCAGTCAGGTTATAGTATTCAGGTACAAAGAGAGGTGCAAAGGGTATCTGCTAAATGCTCTAAACTTGAACAAATCATAACAATATGACAGTCCAATCATACTCAAGGAGCCCAGCTGATCTAGCTGGCTACTGTCTGTGCTAATGGAAAGACAGCTCTTTGTGTTTAGTGGGATGATCTTGCTTGATGAAAAGGCCACTGCAATTAGTGCATGCTGGTTGGCTGTGCTGGGTGACAGAAGCATGGATGGTACAATGGCAGCTGCCAATAACCCTAACTTCAAGAAAGCAGACAATTAGGCCTTTGATCCTAACACTGTTAGTCCCTCTATTCCAGACCTCTGCTTGGCTTTTACTGTAAACCTCACCAGGGCAATGTGGTACAACCTCCCCAAACAGGACAACTTGGCCAAGAGGTCAATTACCTTTCTCCTCTTGCGTTCTGGTCCCGCCCTCTTTAAGGGAAGAAAGAGAGAGTGGGAGAGAGATTGAGAGAGACAGAGTAAGAGACAGAGAGAGGCTGACGAGTAAAATGTAACAAACAAATAAATAAATATTTCCTTTCAACTGCAGTTTAAAGGAAGCTAATACATGAGCATAAATGGATAAGATGCAAAACTTTAAAATGAATTTTTAAAAATAGAGTGGTAAAAACAAGATGCTAAACTTTAAAGCTACCTAATGGCAAATGATCTAATGTTTTAAGATATACATAAAACTGAATGTTTAAAAATTATCAAAATTCTAATATTATTAAAGGTATCCCCAGTTTATCTTTATTTTCAGGACTGAATAAAGATAGACGAAATATTCTGAAGACTTAGAGCATACACAAAACTTACAATGTAAATTATTTCAGCCCTGGCATTAAGTGTAGCCCCAGAACAGGTAAAGCAATTAGGTAGGTGTAAAACAAGTTAAATCAAATACTGAAGTGAGTGCACACACGCACACACACACACTCATACACACATTATACATAATAGAGAAATCTATGATCAAAAAAGTTAAGTCTATATTAACCTTAGGTACTTTTTAATGGAATCGGTATAATGGCAAAACTGGAAAAATGACATGATGTAAAACACTAGAATATGTTTCAAAGACAAAGAGCAGTTTAGTATGATTAAAAAATAAAATAGGGCATAGGAACCAGGATCTCAGAAATGAACAGAGAACTAGAGATCAAAAGCATAAAAACATAAACTTTTGGGGAGTTTTAGAGTAGAGAGAAACAGATATAAAAGTATCTAAGACAGAAGTGAACACAGAACCAAAGTGTTTCAGAAAATACAAATCCTTGATACACATGAAAAGATGCTTGTGTTCACTCAAATGTAAATGAATGCTAAACAGCATATGAGATTGCACAAATAAAAATTGGATAATACAAAATTAGTGAGGGTATGGTGTAACAGGCATTCTCTTCTTGATGGAAGTATAAATTGTACCAGTCTTTTTTAACGTTAATTCAGAAATATCTATCCATGTTACTTGAATCAGAAAGATTCTTCACTGCACAAAGATTTATATGTAAGAATATTCTTTGCAGCATTGTTTTAATGAGAAAAATGTAAACAATCTAAATATCCAGTAAAAGGGATTAGTTAATTATATCATGATACACACAAGACAGAATAATATATAGCCAATAAAAAGGATAAGATGTATTTATATAAGCTGATATGAAAATATCTCCATGATATAAGTATGTTATCTTATATGTATAAAAGTATGCAGAAAAACATACATATATGGATAGATGTTTGCATATTTGTATATGTGAGTATGTATAAGATACATATGCATATCTACACTTTGTGTATATTAGCATTTCTAGAAATACAAACAAGAAACTGGTAATAGTAATTCTCTATCATGAGTTGGAGATAGTAAGGAAAGTTTGCTTTTAATTTATATTATCTTTCACTATTTGTATGCACATGTATTATTTTGATAATTTTTTTAAATAGTGAATTAAAAAGTTGTTATGTAATCACCTCTAGCTACTAAATATAAGACTATCCATAGCAGTTGTTCATGTAGATGGAAGACATATTGAGCCAAAAAAAGTACATTTTCTAAAAGTATTGTGTATTTAGAGATTCAAAATTGATAAGATAGACCCCCCTCCTCCAAGAATTTATACTCTTCATTCCTTTGGAGACCATTTATTAGACATTTATCATAAGTCAGATTTTATGCTTGGCTGAGAACATGAAGAGTAATTAGCAGTGTCCCTGCCCACAGGAATCTTTTGGTCTAGTTGGGAAGACCTAAAAGTACAAAGAAAGGTACAATGAAGAATACTGGGTACCATGATGGATATAAGGCACAGGTGGTATAGAGTACAATAGGTGGAGACTTACTTCAGACACAGGAAATCAAGGAATTATTCCCAGAAAAAGTGATACTAGATTTAATATTTGATGGCAGTCGTGGTCAACCAAGTGAAGGGAATTCGTAGGCCACAGGATTGGAAACACAGGAAATGGCAAGGGCAGGTCAACATGACTATCCCTTAGAAAACAAACAGTGGTGAAAGATGGATCTGAAGAGAAAAGTAGACATTTCAAGGGAGGAAAAAAAAGAGTGATTAATGATAAATAAGAGCTGCAAATTTTCGCATTCATTAAGAAATGTAAAGACACAGTTTGTCCAAGAATGGTGAAAAATAAGAATCTCCTGGACTCCATGTTAAAAGAAACAAATTCTTAAGGCTGATCTTAAACCTGGTAAATTAAACTTATGATCTATATGTGTAACAAGTACCCTGGGTGATTGTCATTATCCAACAAGTTTAGCCAACACTGGTAGAAGGTTATAAGTTAATATTCTTGATGTTATTATCTTTAGCCAAAACTCAATCCAACTGAAAAAGTAAAACAAGCAGCCTAAATCAAAAATTCCATCTTTGAATTCATTTCTATAGTGACAGATATTAAATGATATATGTGATATAAAATCTTAATTCCAACAAGAGAATATTTTGACAAGGTTGTTTATGTATTTCACAGATATGTTTAAAAAATAATATTTCTTGAAAGTATCTACTAAAACAGAGAAAGTCCATAAGCTCAGTGCATCTGACTTTTCAGTGCATTACTAACCAAAATTGTAAGATAATATGAAGTTATAAACATTTTAAATTGAATTATTCCACTATGAAACTGAAAAAGGTAGATATTATGAAATTCCTTTGAAATGGTTCATATTTTTATTTATTTTCAATCTTACTTGATTTCTTTCAATCTTTGAATTCTGTTTTCTGACTCCAAAATCCATTAAATTTTATTAACATTAGTTTTACCTTATGTACTAAACAGTTGAATAACTTTACCAATAATGACCTACTATATTTTAATAGCGTCTGTTTCCTATAAGTCTGGGAATACAGATCTCTTAAGATTAAACCAAAGCAAAGAAAAGAGAAAACATATTTTTAGCTTCATTACAGCCCTCAAGATGGTGAGCTTGTCGGTTTGAGCATTATGCTCCTATGGTCTAATTCCTATTGATCTCCTTGTGGATCATTTAACTTTGTTCTGCTCCATTTCAAAAACTGTGCCCTTAAACCTGTTCGTCTCTCACATACCTGTCAGTGGTCAGAAGGAAAATGAAGAAAGAGTGTGGATGATTTCATAGAAAAACATACAACTATTCAATTTAATTAAATTCAACTCAACTCAAATTCAACAGAAGTTTAAGGAACATGTATTCTATGCCAGGAATGCAAAACCATGAGCCATGAACCGGGGCTCAAAAGCATTATAGTTTATTATCAGAAATAGAAATATAAAGAAAAGTAATACAGTTTAGATTGGTAAACATAACAACAGAAATATGGCCAAGACATAGAAGAGCGAGGATTATCTGAGGGGGAGGTAGGAAGAAGAATTCATTTATGGACTGATGGTCATTCTAAATGGTAAGTAAAGAGTTTATTGGATTTACCAGGTATTGGGAGAGGTTAATTCTGAGTAGAGAAGAGCATCATGCCCAAAAGTGCTTGGAAGTATACATGTCAGAAAACTGTATGTATGTGTTGAAGGAAAGGCACTAAATTCTACTGAGCCTTTTCTCAATTTTTGAATTAACCCATTCTGCTGTGTTCATGTTCCCAATGAGGATCTCCCCAGAATTCTCCATCTGCCCTTGTCATCTTAGGTTTCCACAGGGAAATAGAGGGACCATGCTCAGCAAAATTGTGTTATTTACAACTGTAAGTTTCTCTAACAAACTACATTGAATCAAAAATATCCTAAATTAAAACATATTGTAAAAGCAGGCCCCAGTGCAATCCTAATCATGAATTATAAACTTTCTCCAATAAAAAAATAATAATAAAGGTATAAAGAAGCACAAAAGCCACAGAAAATCACACAGGTGTTCTTCTCTAAGTCTTTGAACTGCTTATCTAAGTTAATCATCCCTTGTGACTTTTCCTCTAAGCCCTGCCTAGGTTCCTGCCTAGCTACCAGCCCTGCAGGGGAGAAGAGACTATGATGCACATGAATAAACACAGATCATGTAAAAACTCTCATCAACTACTTGACACTTTGAAAACACCACCTTTTAGCACCAGCACCATAATATTGTGTTTGTAGCAACGGATTTCTAACTTTGGAAGACGTTAAGGCACTTGGATCAGCTCAATAATATCCTCCCGGCTTTTGGTTCTTCTGTTAATCTAATTGGCTTTGCAAGGAAACAGCTCTGCCATGGTAACCTGGAGACCCTGTCTGTCATCACGTAGACCATGTAGGTGATGCTTGACCAAGGTCTGACTTAAGCTTTGGTAAAGTGCCCTGAAATTCTTCCTGGAGCAAGTGTAGACATCCTGGTAAATGGCTCTTTCATGCAGTTTTTCATCACTACCTTACAGGAGATTCACAGACGATTTCTCATCCAGATTCTTAGTCTCAGTAGAGTGTACATCTATCTTGCCCCTCTTTTAGGGTACAGCTTCAGGCTTCTGTGTGAATCTATAAAACTGCTGTGTAAGTCATTTGGGTTTGTTGCCTTCTCACTGTCTGACTCTATAGAAGTGTGGCAAGAAAACCTAGCAGCTGCCACCATGGTGAAATTTATAGGCTGCTTGATCACTTGACAGACTTAATAGTCCTAAGATCCATCAGAAATTATCTGAGAGAAATTGTCTCTGGAGACACAACTAACACTAATTTTCAACTAATATCTGTAAAATATGTCTTACATAGTGAGCGTATTAACATTCTAAATCTCATTTAACATGAATAACTAACATCTATTGGACACCTGTGCCGATCACTGTGCTAAGAGTTTTGCATGCACAATGCATTCCAATCCACGCTCAACTCCTTTATTGGTCCAGATTTACATATGAAGAAATGGGGTTTGGAGAAGTTAAGTAACTTTCCCACAGTTTAATGCAAAGCTAGAACGAGCCAGAGCAAATTGGAGCAGACACAATCCAACTCCAGTACTCTCATTTTCAACTACAAGGCTATTCTGCCCCTCTGGTATTTAAACATTTTGATAGAAATCTTTAAACATTGCATTTTTAAATGTATCTAGTCATTTAAGCACATCACATTTATTTAAGACAGACATAGAGCTTTCCTTATGAAAACGTGGGGAACATGGCAAAGAGTGATCCTCAGTAATGGATGTCCTGTCTGACCAAGATTCAACATCAAATATTGACCTATGTTGCCACATATATACTCTGAAGATAGTATAGTATTTGCTGTTGCTGTTACTTTCAACTTTTCAAGAACAAAATTCTAAAGAAAGCTTTCCCTCCTACATCCTCTGTATGGAAGAGCCATGTTACAAATAGCTACATTTCTGATCTCTAGCCTCCTTTTATTGTTCCAAATTTGACTAGACTTAGGTTATATAGTCATCTTCTTTAGAAATGATCTTATATTCCCCATCAACATAGAGTTCCATGAAAATCAAACAAAAAAAATATAAAAGAAAAGAAAGCATTTTTAAAATTAATTCAATTTCTTCTTTTATCAAGGTTTACAGGAACTTTGATTTAATTAATGCTCAGTGGGCAGACAAAAGTATGCTTTTACCTTTTTTTAGTAAAATATTCTTTTAAAGTAAAATACTCTAAGTAGAAAACAAAATTTTCTACAAAACTGTAAGACATTCCATATAGAATTTTTGTTCATCAATCAAACAGAATAAAACATTTGGCCCCCAAAAATGTCTTGGCAGAATTTACTGATAAAGAGATTTGATAAATAGTAAGAGATGAAGACTTACCCATGACAATAAGTCTAGAAACTAATATACAAGATATATTTCAGATGGAACAGTATATGATGCAGATAAGGTAATTTTTCAAACTCTTGAACATTAAAAAATAAAGAAAATAGCAATGAAGAATCGTGAATCAGATGCACATAAAAATATATTGTTATGACTTTCATAATTCTTCATCAATGTCATTTTTATAAATACTCATATCTGAAAATTTAGAAAGGGACAGACACAAGATGATATTTTGTTATTGTCCACCTCTGCTTTATAGTTAATGCATAATGTCATACTAATTTAAATGAATATAACAAATATCTTAGCACTTTGAAAATTGCCAGAATTAGTTTTACATATTTTTATTCATTTGTTTCAATTTATGAACTGCAACCCATGGCCTCTGAGTACATGTGCATGATAAAATTATCAGAAAACAAATTATAAATAGTAATCAGTGACCTCTTTCTTAGCCACTGAACTTTACCAATGGCCTGACCCAAGATCCCAGGCCTGAAGGCCAATCAACTTGTCAGTTCATAAGGCAAAGAAATTTTTAAATACAATCCCCTACATGAGTGACTGCCAATTTCTAGTTTGATGAATCTGAGTGAGATTCACTGGCTGCTGTCTGCAGTAGCCATACAGCAAATTTTAATTGTGAAATATAAAAGCAAAATTTACTATAGTGATCTTACAGAAACTAGTTCATGCATTTAATTCATTTTTTTCTAAATCAATTTATACCAATAAATACAATTGAATAATTTAGCATTTTTATACTGAAAATAAGTTGATTTCAAGAAATACAGTTTCATTTTAATAAAGGGTCTTCACGTTGACAAAATTAACCTAATAGCAATTGGCCTAAAACCTATAACGAATTCTGAATTTCTCAGCTTTTACATGTTTCACATTTCAATATAGTGACTGGAATTCAGAGAAAACACAAAGCAGTTACTTGAAATTTTGAAATGAAAGGAAATACTTGCTTTGACCTGTAATGTGTGATAATTGCAGCTATTTTTTTTTCTTCCTCCTTTCCTCCATGCAGTTAAGATCTTTATAACACTTTAGTGTCATTTAAAAAGTGTGAAGCACTTCTTCATCTAAGGCCTCACTATCAACAGATACTGAGGGAAAAGAACACATGAGACAGGGGAAGGGGGGCGGTGAGAAGGAAGGACAGGAAAAGAGAGAGTTGGAAAAATTAAGTCCTTCCTGAAAACTAATCAAGTACAAAGCAGAATCCGCTGAATTCGATGAAAACAAACGAAGAAATAGAAAAAATTAGGCAAAAACTCAAGGTTTAAGAAGAGTACTGTAAGTATATGGAATATATACTACTTACAAGAAGAATTTTTTGGACTAGGCAATGACAGATAATTTATCCTAAGGCAAACATGAAAAATAGACAATGCAGAGAGACCTAGCTGCAGTGTATTTAGTAATATAGTCCTGAAATGTTCAGAAAAACTTGGCTTAAAAGTGACATCAAAGCCAGAACAAAATGTTGGCATTCGGTTCCAATTTCTGTTAGAAATTAAGATATTTTATTAATATTTTAGTGCAATTAACTAATCGGGAAGTGCCACATAACATTTTCTTTCCTCCTGGTTTCATCATCCACTCCATCCAAGCCAGTTTAATTGATATCAATCCTTCTAGTCAAGAGCCTGTTTCATCTGGAATATCATCTGCATGGAAGTTTGACAGTTTATTTAATATTTTTTATATAATATATGTTTTCTTTATTCAAAATAAAAGCTTTTTCCTTTAGTTTATTGTTTAAAAATTTGAGCATGGATAATATAGAATTAAAATTGAGGCACTTTCAAACATTTTGATCACATTGTTTATTAATAAGAGCATAATGCATCAAAAATTAATGAATTACCAAACAAACCAATCTATTTTACTATAACTGCTTAAAAGAAGGAAAAAAGAGATATGGTCGTTATTGTAAGAACAGAAAATAGAAAAATAGAAAAAAAGCCTGTTTGAAGAATTCATTATATTTCAAAGATGAGAAAGCTAAGATTTTTCTAATACTATACCTCATCAATCTGATTTGAGTTACAGATGTCATTGGATAATAATGGCCTTAATGGTAAAATCTAATTGTTGACATTAAAATGAAAGGAAAAAAAAAGAAGTGATGAGAAAAGCAAAGTGTAGCATTCTTGCTCCAGTACATACTTTTCTTCTCTGAATTTAGGCATAATTATTGTAGAAGCATAACAACTTCTCTCGAGAATCATCATTCAGGCCAGGCAGTGGCTCAGGCCGGTAATCCTAGCACTCTGGGAGGCCAAAGTGGGAGGATCTCTTGGGCTCAGGAGTTGGAGACCAGCCTGTGCCCTGAGCAAAAGCGAGACCTCGGCTGTGTAAAAAGTAAAACATTAGCCGGATGTGGTGGTGCATGCCTGTAGTCCCAGCTACTCAGGAGGCTGAGGCAGGAGGAGCATTTGAGCCCTGGAGTTTGAGATTGCTGTGGGCTAGGCTGATGCCACGGCACTCTAGCCTGGGCAACACAGTGAGACTATGTCTCAAAAAGAAACAAACAAAAATTATTTGGCCCCAGGTGCCATTAGAAAATTTATGAATTTAAATTTTGGCAAATGGGAAAATTTGAAACCTTAGGATATTATACCCAGGTAATCAGCTTAATCCTTAAGAAATGAATATTTAGCAAGAAGGACATGGACGCATCTATTCAGAGAAAATGATTCCAAATGTATTTACTTCTTATTGAGGGACCAGTTTCACAACTGACCAGAGGGCTATTTCCTGAAAATTATACCTACTAGTATCATTCAAAGATATTTCTGTTCAGTTAAACCATGCAGACAAGTATTTTCCTGTAATCTTAAATCTTTATTATTAAAGAATAATAATTATAATAACAATATTGAATCTACACATAACAACACTGCAATACCAATAAGTCCATAAATTTAGGGGTTTTTTTATTTCCTAATATAAAGTACTGCTGCTTATTTAATCCAGGCTCCTCTCACCTCAAACGTGTCTGGTGACATAAAAACAACATAATAATTAGACACTAGTCTAAGAAATGCTTTGTTATCCAGTAAAGTGAAGGT
>CAUYSK010035873.1:0-19383 GCA_963575035.1 Avahi laniger
TCCCATAGTTTAGATTAAAAATATACATTTCTACCAGTGAAAACACTAGATCAAAGTGTTGGAACATTTTGAGGTCATCTCTCCCATTGACTTGCTCTCCAAAAAATGTTTTAAGACAATCCAATTCATACCAACAGTGTATGAGGTATATCCATTTCATGGAACCTGAATTAATATAAAAATAGTATCTCACAGTTTCCATCTGAATGGAAGAAATTAATGTCAATTAGTAGTCAATAGTAGTGAATTTGAATATATTTAGATTTGTTAACTTCTTTTGTAAATTACCTGTTTGTCTATTACCCTTTTACCTGCTGGGGTCTTGTGTTTCTTATCATATTGTGTAAACGCTTTGTATATTAATGACATTAAGTCTTTGATGTATTACTTATGGATAATTTTTCCTAGTTAATACGTTCCTTTTCATTGCAGCTATTTTTTTTATAGGCAACCTTAAAATTTGCACAGCAACTCCAATCCATAAATCTGTAGCTCCTTCGTGATTGTATTTCTGTTCCTTTTGGTTCTTTATGGCCTAAGTTTAAAACAAAAGCAAAAATCTTATTGGTCATTCTAGATGTATTTTGAAGTATGGTGTGGTGTGATGGTGTGAATGGATTTTCCCCAAAATATGTAACAATTGGCTTCATAGTACTCACTTAACCTTTCTTCCTCCACTGACCTACGTGGCATCCTCTGTATATATCCTTCTTGCTCCTGTACCATCTACTCTGCTTCATGGCTCTTTCCCATTCTAGTCTAAGGGTGGTCATGAGCTTTTCATATTAATTTGTTTTCATATGTGCCCTATACATTTATTGCAAATGTGAAAAATGAGTTTGACATTATCTGAATAAACCTTTGTTTTATATAGTGCTGAACTGAATCTTCTAAGGTGAGAGTACATGTATGCTTGGTTTCTGTGCTGTCTTATTCAATGCATGCTATTATTCTTATAGGATCCATTGACATTTTGAGTTTTTTTTTGGATTTTCCTCAAATATGTATTCCTTCTTTTTTCATTTTTCTTTTATCTTCCCTAGTTTATTAACATAACTTGGGTAACTCCAGTGGTACAATTTGTTTTTGGGGTTTCTTTTGTTTGTTTTCTTGTTTTGTTTTGCTTTTTTGAGACAGGGTCTTGCTGTATTGCCCAGGCTAGAGTTCAGTGGTATCATTATATCTCACTGCAACCTTAAACTCCTGGGCTCAAGTGATCCTCCTGCTTCAGCCTCCAAGTAGCTGGGACTAAAGGAATATGCCACCACATCTGGCTAAGTTTTTACTTTTTTGTAGAGATAGGGTCTCCCTGTTGCCCAGGCTGGTCTTGAGCTCTTGACCTCAAGTGATCCTCCCACCTCGGCCTTCCAAAGTGCTAGGATTACAGCCATAAGCCCCCACGCCCGGCCCAGTGGTACATGAAAGGAAAACAAGAGATCGAGTTGTACTAGCAATTTGCTTACTTCAGCTTTGCTTGTTGGTGTATCAATACCTTTAAAATTTTGAAACAATAGCATTGCATTTGTACCCATTATCAACTGAAGATTTAAAAAGCCACAATTATTCTCTAAGGTTTCCAAAAGACTTTGGACTGCTCCAACCTAAATTAGTAGGGCCTGGATAAATTAGATAAATGTATTGCTGCAAATTCTGGTTTTATTTAATTTTGATGTTTAACACTTGTTGGTAAGTAGGTATTTGTGGGAATCTGCATTTCTTGTAATGGGTTTTATAAATTATAATGATATCTGCAAATAAAATAATTATATATTAACTATTATCAAATTTTAGGCCTTATATTTTGGAGTGATTCCTTATATCAGCCATTTCCCCTGAATAGGACAAAAAGTAGCTGTAGGCTGAGTGCAATTTTTTCTTGTGTCTTGTTTCACTGCAAAGGCAAAAATAGATGCATCATGTAAAATCATTTATTCTGTGCTTGCTTTGGATTCTTCTAGGTACATTAATCCTTAGAGGAATTTTTCCCCAAATTTAATTTTTTTTCTGTTTGTTTGTTTTTCCAGGATCCTCTTTTCAGCTGATGGAAAGCTTTTCTAGTGTTTTGACGCAAACATATGTGTTGCTTAGGATGGTCCCTTAAGTAGTACATTACATTTTATGTTTTTCTTACATTACACTCCCCACCCCCACTCCAAGACTTCATGATCAATCTCTTTGGCTGTCAAGAATATGAAGATAGAGGACAGGAAGGGTACTAAGGTTCATCCTACGTACCGAGTCAGGAGCCCTTCTGAGCACGTGTGCAGTTGTGACTCAGATGTGATGTTGGTGCCTGGCTTCCTCAGGGATCGAGAGAAATTGCCTCTAACCCTGCTTCTGTGGCATAATGTTGTCTAAAGACCCTTTCCCCAGTTTCTGTGAACTTCTAGGGGAGAAGGCACACCCTGCATTCCCATTACCCTCTGGAATGCTCCGTTTACACGTGCTGTATTTGGTTTCCTCATGTTAGTCTGGAAGAAAATTCACCTTCTCTGTTCCTCTCATCACCAACCTGTCACATTCATTAGGGGTAATTTTAAGAGTTGATACTGACTCTTTGGAGATTGAGGAAATACTGATATCCATCCTCCCTGGCTCCTCCCTTCTATTTCTGTCTTTGCCTTCTGAAGCTTCAAGAACAAAACATGCCACTGAGTCTTCCCTCCACCCCAATGGTACATATCTTGTACTTGAGTTCATTGGACTTCTTGGACCTGGTCATTTATAGTTTTCATCAAATTTGGAAAATTTTCAGCCATTATTTCTTGATCACAGGTCTCCAGGTTAACTGTAGTTTGATTAATATAGAAGGGACTTGTTCTCCTTTAATTAGTGCTATCCGTGATGTATTCTTATTGTGGTGAATAGTATAAGCACAAGAGCCAAGGCTAGCCACGCAACCAGGTTTAAAGGCCCTGTTCACGTCATATCCACTAACATCCTATTGGCCACAGCAAATCATATGAGTACGTCCAGCTTCATTGGTATGGGGAGGTCTACTCCATCTCACACTGAGATGGAGAGGGAAGTGAATATTTGATGAACAATAATGCAAGCTTTCACAATGTTTTGTTCGTGTGTGACATTTTTTTCCCCTGCTCTGGGAGACAGTGTTTGCTGGAAATTGAGTTTGGAATCAGACCTGGATTTATATCCTAGTTTTGCCACTAACTACTTGTGTGACTTTAGGCAAGTTACCTAACTTTTCTGAACTATGTTTTCTCATTTCTAAAAATGGGAATAATAACATCTACCTCATATGTTTGTTGGGAGAATTAAAGTATATGACACACGTTGAAATGTTTAGCACAAAATTGACATTCAATTAATGGTAGTTTCTTTTTTCTTTCTTGGGAGTCTAAGTGGACTTGTATTGTAGAAATTAGTTCTAGAAAGTGAAATAATCCAAAAGAATATGGAAGCCTCTGTCATAAAGAGCATTTTTAGAATGGTCATGATACGAACCAGTTTATTCGCATGCATTATGATGGGTGAATTGGAATTTGGAAGAAGGAAATGAATAGTGTGCTGTTAAATTTTGTCCTTATGGGAAATGGGTCCATTTGTCAAGGTTGACACTAGGATTAGGCTGATGGGGCCTTTCTACCAGGAAGTGGAATCCAACTTAATGGTAAGTAGGATTATACTGTGGTGCTCTTTTTGGGCGTGACTTTTACTCACTTCTCTGTTGTCAGACTAAGCACAGTGAGAGGCTGAAATGGTGCAAGAATATTTATAAATCGGACATGGTAATTTTTAATTCTCAGAAGCTTTCATGTAAAGGTGGATTGTCCTGGGTGTGGACTGGGCTTATTGCTATTTTTAGGAAGGAACTTTAACTACTGGTGCTTTCCAACAGCTCAGAACCCTCTCATGGTTTCAGTAGACCAGGGCTGTACAACACAACATATCTTTCACTGCTAGGCACCCCCAACCCAGGCAGGCATCATGAATCAGTCCATCATCACTCCTTCCACTGAGCCAGTGCTCACTCAGCTTCAGCTCCTCTCTGCACAGCACTGTGGCCAACCCCCACTCATTGATCAGAACTGGCTGATAGGATTCACTGTGCTTGCCACCATATTTTACTTTTGGGGCAAGGGAAAGACCATGCAATGAATAAATTAAAAGGAATAAGTACTAGGTAATTGCAAAATGCAATATTTTTTCTGGAAATATTTTTGTTTGTGTCCAGTACTCTTGGCAATATGGTATTAGAAAAGCTACTATGCTCTACCAGTATTATTCTTAAATCCAAAAATTTGGTTGATTCTACTTTTGGAAACCACATTTTTTGTGTTGAGGATGAAAGTGCATGAACTAAGACTAAATATTATGAGACTAAATTTTATTTACTTGAGTATACATTCAGGTTGCTATGCTTAAAAAGAGAAAACCAAGTCTGGTTCTTGGCAGACACCTGTGACCTCTAATTAGATATTTAGAGTTTACTGGCCTGTCACACAGGCTTGGCATTACTTCTTTGTTTCTAATCTCCAGTTTAATTTAGAAGCACTGATTGGTGCCTATTTATAGCTTACTGGTGGCAAAGAAGTCTCCTTCTTTCTCCCTAGAGTTTAGTTGAATTCAGTGGATGGAGCCATAGCAGCTGCACTTCCAAAATTGTTGCTACATTGCAGTTTGCAAGGCTGAGAGACTTTAATTACTTCCACAGTCCTGCTCCTTCTAACAATGTGGTGTCTTGGATTTCTTATTGGTGCAGAAACAGTCCTTTGGGTTAGTTTAAAAGCATTTATTGGCTGGGCACAGTGGCTCACACTGTAATGCTAGCACTTTGGGAGGCCAAGGTGGAGGGATCACTTGAGGCCAGGAATTTGAGATCAGCCTGGGCAACAGCAAGATCCTGTCTCTACAAAAAGTAAAAAATTAGCCAGATGTGGTGGCACATGCCTATAGTCCCAGCTACTTGGGAGGCTGAGGCAGGAGGATCGCATGAGCCCAAGAGTTTGAGGATGCAGTGAGCTAGTATCATGATGTCACTGCACTCCAGCCTGGGTGACAAGCAAGACGCTGTTTCATTAAAAAAAAAAAAAAAAAAGACATTTATTAATCACCTTCTTTGTGCTTTAGAGTCTTACCAGGGGTGAGAAGGAGGGAATTCAAAAGGAATAAAAGACAAAGATCGCAGCGGGGGAACCCCAGACTCAGAATGTCAATGTTGCTTCTACTTTGTGATTTAGGAATTGCTCCGTCCCACCGTAACTGCAGGATCCCAGTTACCTTACGAACCGCCCACCTGTACCTCACCCTCTTATTCCCTTAGTTCACACCTCCATCTGATGTGTATGCAGATCTAGTTTTTCTACCTAAAGAGAGTAAGCTCCTAAGCATAGGAAGCCCTATATTCCTGCCCCCATCTTGGGCTTGTGTCCTGGGTCTCTTGTTTTATTCTAGGCTCCCAGCAGCAGGATGGCTTGCTCACTATAGCCTTCTCTGGATACGGAAAGGAGTGGGCTCAGCCCAGGCTTTGGGTTAGTCAGTGCAATCCACTCCTTAGAATTGTGCTGAAATCAAGTGGATCCAAACATCCTTCATCACCTAGTAACACACGAGGCATAGAGACACCCCTCAAAAATCCTATAAAAACTAAATTGAATTGCCAAGGAAAAAGAGAGCCAGTGTAGATTTCTGGTTGCCTTTGAGTAAACTTGCTCTGATTTCAGGGTGATAGATCTACTCTACATTTGTTATTTGAAAGTCACGTGCCATGCTGGGCTCTGGGGATGCAATGGTGAAAAAGGGGGTCCCTCTCCTCAAAATGTTCAGGTTCTAAAATAGCCAATTTGGAAGTCTTGACCAGGTATTAGGGAGGTACCAGGGAGAGTGGTTATAAAAACAGGTCAATAGAGTTCTGTTCTCAAGGAGCTCACGGTTCAATGAGGGAGAGGGAGATGAAGATCGTGGAAGCCCAGCCCTTGAGAGCCCTGCGGGTCATGCCGATGCCAGTGTAGGCAGGTTACACACTGAGCCAGCAGATGCGTGTCACTGCTCTTCAGAATGCCATGTGAGGCCCTGGCCTTGGGGACACAACTCACTAAACATCATCACCTATACCAGAATTACTCACTGGGTGGTTTCCTCCTAGGAAAAGATGAGTCAATAAAACCCCTTTAGGGAAACTAAAATTGATCAGTACCTAACCAGATGGGTTTGATTACACAGATCTTGCATTGTGGGAATTTTTGAGGATATCCAAGGATAGTTTTCCAGTGTGGAAAGGGTATGGGGGACTTTGGAGACAGACCTGAGATTGCATCCTCACTTTACCACTTATTAGTTGTGTGGCCTTGATTTCTCCGAACTGCAGTGTGCTCATCTGTGAAATGGGGATGATGATCTCAACTCATGCAGTTGTTGTGAGTCAATGGGGTACTGTGTCTACGTACCTGGCACTGTGGCTGCATAGTACATTTAGTTTTTCCCTCTTTCTGCTTCATCAGATACCAGTGGGAAGCAGCCATTATAAATTATATCTAAAATAAATGACACTTAGAAACAGTAGATTGTTATGAAGCATATTGATGAGAGGTGGCCTAGAATGGATATCTAGATGTCAGGGAGTCCCCAGTGCTTTACTGACTTCTTTTGTGAGTAGGAAGAAGTAGGGACATCAGGTCTTGAGAATATTATTCCTGGAAATCACTCAACTTTTTTCTTTCTCCAAGAATATTTCGGATAGTAATAATTTGTTTACATGTGTATCTCATCTGTTAGACTAAAGCTCCATGAAATTTTGTTGCAAAAGAATCACTGGAATGTTTTTAATAGTGTAGTTTCCGGGAGCCCCACCCTCAGAATGAGTCTGGGGCAGGGCCTAGGAATCTGCACTGACAATTCAGGGGCTTCTGGCCCAGGTTCTGAGGACCACACTCTGGGAAGACCACGCTGGAGTGAGACCCTCTTCAGAGCTAGGACTGTTTCCGGTTCACTCTGTGTACCCAGGGCTGGATATAATAGGCCTTGATAGAGTTTTGTTGAATCAGTAAGCAGATGGTGATTCTCCAAGTAGATTGTCCTGTTGAGAATGTTGGCTTAAAATGTTGGCTTCCTGGTTTCTAAGTCAGTCTTTTGTGAATTTGAAGAAAATAATTAGTCTACCAGAATTTTCTCGTTCCTGAACAACCTGACAGAGCTGGGAAGAGACCTGTCTGTGTGAGTGAGACCAGCCCCCGGCAGCTGATCCGCACAGCCATCACCAAGGACAGGCGCTGGTGAGAACAGAGGCTGAGTGACACCAGTGTGGGGTCACTTCTCAGGAACAACAGTCCTGGCCAAGCTCTCTCTCTGTCAGTTCAGAGTTGGTTGATGAGAAACTGGGGAACAGCTCTGTGACCATCTTTTGTTCTTTTTGTGTACTGTAGGTCCTCTATAACTTAAAGAAGTTCAGGCCTTTTTTGGGTGGAAAATCTGAAAAAAAAAATTTTTGTAAATTTGCTCTACAGGAAACTCACAAAGTTTCTCTGAATTTACCATGTCATTAAAATACTTCCCCTTGAGTTGGTGTCTTATAAGTGGTATCACCTATTCTAAATAAAATAGACTTATTCAACTATACTTATTGTTGCACATTTTTTGCGCTTGTTCTTTAGATATTGCTTGTGTATTTATTTGCCCTGGTCTTTGTCAGCAACTTGCCCAGGAGCACCCCAGAGCCTGGGGTCATGTTTTTACTAAGTTTAGGGGAGCACCTACTCTTTACCATGGGGAGAAGAGTAATGATTTATTTCTAGGTTTCCTAAGTGAATTTTGGACAATTAGACTACATCATACTTGCATTTTATAGTGTTCTGCTTAGAAGAAGAGAAAGGGCCCAGAAGATAATACCGCACTCATATATTAGATTATAGCTTGAGTTGCCCATACTTCATATTTGAAGTTGCTTCTAAGAGAAAATAATGGCCCTTGTGAAACATATATTCATTGCCCCAAGAAAACATTAGACATTTATCCAGATGGCAAGGTAACTCTGTATTTGCTCTAAATTAATTAATGGCTGGTTTCCATAGTGTGGGACCAAGTGCAGCGCCACACTGTGCCTCTGGTTAGGGCCATGGGGCCAGATCAAGTCAGCAGGTGTGTCATTACCTCTCGACAATAAAACATCTTAATATGTAATTTAACACAAGTAACTGGGAATTTTTTCATCACAACAAAAACTACTGATTTCACCACTCTCAATCCCTTTATGGATATAATGCGCCCCTGTCCCCAGATGCTCATGACAATGTTAGGTCTCTGGGAATTTTTAATACCTCACAGTTTATTATTTTTTAAATATCATATTGTTTTCTGAAAATAGAAATAAGTGCTACTTTTTCCTGAAAATATTGCCTTTTTATATTAATAGTTATTAATATATTTGGGTCTTTCAGATCTGCACAACTAAACAGGAGTTGGGGGCTTGGGCAGGCAGCAAGTCTTCCTCCTACCAGGGCCAGTTCTTCCCCTGGGAGCACTGGGAGTGGGGAGGGGCCCCAAGCAAATGAGCCACAGTAGGACAGAGGGGCTGTTCTAGAACTTAAGGGTCACTGAGGGGGTTTTGTTTCTGGGCTGCTCTCTTGCAGGGTGGCATTAAATTATCCCTTGGACCAGCATTACACCTGCCTTTCTAGTTGCTTTTCTCCTCCTGCCCTGGGAACAATAGTATTTTAGGTGCTTGCAGGGAGTCTTGCCTTGCTATGGCATGAGGACCTAGAAGGAAATGACGTAGTGCTTTAGGGCAGGTCATTGTCCATGTCTGGAGTACCTTGGCATAGCTGTGTGCTCCAGTGACCTGAGCCTGTCACATACCCCTCAGAGGAGTGTCTTGCAATAATGGGGCTGCACATTACAAGGCAGGGCAGTTCCATGAGGAAAGAATACACTAGGTGCTCAATAACTGTTTCTTTGTAATAAGGGAAGATAAAAACAAGGAAGGATAGGAATTCTCCCGAAAAACACCAGATCCTGGGCTGAATGCTGTGGAGGATACAAAGAGAGAAAAGATGTTGTTCCTATACCCAAGACATTTATCATCCTGTGGAGGCAAAGTCTGCCCGTGCAAACATAAACAACAACCCCAGGCTGCATGTTCAGTGCCAGAGGAGAGCAGGCGGCCCATGCACACATTGCTGAGTGCTGAGCTCTGTGTCGTAGGCAGCTGCCCTACTAAAAATAAGCATCATGTTTGTGAAGGGCTAGATTCAAGGTCATGCATAAAATGATGTCACCATCACTAGCTCATGCTTCTCTGTGTTCTTTTGACTGAGAGGCTGGAGTGACAGGCCCCCAGGAACTGCGGATACAGACAACCTCACTGACTACATGGCCTGGGGGTGTCCTGGCTACAAGAGGATGGAGACCAGTGGTGTACTCGTTCATTCCTCTGGAGTGGAGAGTGGGGAGCAGGAGGCAGTTCTCCATTTCCTGGGGTGGCTGGGCAAAGCTTGATGGTGGAGTTAGGATCATGCCTTGAGTGAAGGGTGGGATGAGGTGAGTGCTGTGGACGGACAGAACTCTGTGTTCATGGGGGCAAACTGTTAGAGAAGTGTCATGAGGCCTTGAGCTCTAGACTCAGTGCCACCCCAGAGAGTAGGGTCCTGGTCCCCACTGTAGTCCCAGCACTACTGCACCCACCCACTGCATAATAGGTGCTCAATGCATATTTGCCAAATGAGTATATTAATGAACTGGATGGTGACACCTGGACTTTAGCCTGCAGGTGAGAGGCAGAAGATGTGACAGGGAGGTGGTGTTTGGCAACAGGTACTCAGTGGACTCTTCCCCTACCACATTGAAACTTACTTGTCCTGGATCTCATTCCTTTTGTCAAACCAGCCAGTCTGAGCAAGCAGTCAATACCAGCTGCTAATGAAAAACCATAGCTTATTGTAGCATCTCTTCCAGGTGATGTTAGCATTTTAACATGAACCTTCAAGTTGTTTCCCTAGGGCATAGGGGAGGGCAGCGGTCTGTTGGGGGCATTTTGGTTGGAGAATCCTTAGGTCTCTGGGATGTCTGTGTGAGAAGCCACATGCAGCTTCTGTGTAAGGCAGGCCTTTGCTGGCTTATACCTCGATGGTCAAGATACACAAGGCTCGGTGTTTTCCTCTCCTCTCTGGCTTAGCCTGGAGAATTTCAAATTCACCAAGCCCTCTGAACACTGCGGTTTCCAGGGCTTCATCTTCCATCCTCTTCCATCTCCCTGGGACTCCCTCCCTTGGCCACGCTCTGATACCCCAGCAAAGTCCCTTGGAAGTGACTCTGATGAAACTGGCAGCCCTCCTCCCTGCCTGCAGAGTGACTTGAAACAGAACCTGTGTGTTCTAACTGATGCTTTTACTGCCCTGTGTTTTTGCTTTTTCACTTTTTTTTTTAAGCAAAGCTAATCAAACAGATAGTTTTGAGTTGTTTTGCTTTCTGATCACCAGTGTAGCAATCTGTAGCTGCCTCCTTACAATGACTAAAGCAGCGTGGTGATAATCCTAGTTATTGCCTGCCCAGGGAGCATGTCCTGGTCACTGCCATCCCTGAGATATTTCCCTGGCCAGATCAAGAGACAGCTGGGCTTCACTGAAACTTTCTCCTTTGCTGCTGACTGGTGGGATACTCCCTCTTAAGATATTATTGACAAGTCTAAAGGAAAGCCTTGATTCATTTGAAACTTTTTAAGAGAAAATCCTGCTACTTAGCACCTCCACACTGAAGCAAGCAGCTGGAAGTCAGTCTTGGTTTTATAGCAGTCAGGAGGCCTGTGGGCTTAAGGTTCACATTTTGCAGCGGAATGTGATATTTTTGAAGTTCTAGTATGGAGCTCAGTACATATCATATTTCACTCCTTGGACTATTGATGGCTGCAAAGCCGAGGTGGCCATTCATCTCTGTCAGGGCTTGTCACTTGCATCTTTTTGAGCACAGCTATTAATACTCTCTCACTTGATTACTTGATTTGTCCAACTTGGGGAGGCCAGAGCTCCAATGTCCCCTTTCTTCTGCCCCCCCCCCCACTTTTTTTTTTCTGAGACAGAATCTTATTCCATTGCCCCAGGTGGAGTGCAGTGGTGTTATCACAGCTTACTACAACCTCAAACTTCTGGGCTCAAGCTATCCTCCTGCCTCTGCCTCCCGAGTAGCTGGGACTACCAGCTGGGGCCACCAGGCCTGGCTAATTTTTTCTATTTTTGGTAGAGACAGGGTCTCACTCTTGCTCAGGCTGGTCGAGAACTCCTGACCTCAACTGATCCTCATGCCTTGGCCTCCCAGAGTGCTAGAATTACAGGCTTGAGCTGCCATTCCTGGCCTGCTCTGCCCTTCTTGATTACACTTTAAAATTGAGAAACATTGATTCTGGTCTGCTAGTCTGTCTTGGTGATGGCTTATGGTCAGTCCTTTTGCCCTGGGTGCATGAATCTCTTTGGATGGCCCCTGGAGCAGACGGTGGTCTCTCACACGCTATGCTTGTGGGATCTCAGGAAGCTGTGAACTATCATGCAGACTTGGTAAGGGCGGGGAGGGGGTGCTGGGTACATCTGGCAGGAGAACAGGTCTCTGTGATGAGGGAGGAACTGCCAGTTGTCACTGAGATCCACTCCCTCCTTAGGACATAGCCCTAATTTTACTGCTTAGTGCACCCTGCTAAAAAGCCACACTTCCCAGTTTCCCTTGCAGCCACGTGGGGCCTGTGAGGAAGTTCTGGTTGTGGTTAAGTAAGGAAGCTGTTGTGTGGGGCTTCTGGGAAGGGTGCCTAAAAGGGACTGACCCTACTAGAGGCTGTGCTTATTTGCCCTGCCAGCATCCTGCCTCTGCACCACAGCCGGGACGTGCTGCTTGGCACTGCAGAAGCCGTCTTGAATCGTAAGGTGACTCTTGAGGACAGAAGGATGTGCTGGGATGATGGAACAGAGAGATAGAAAGAGCCTGGATATTCTTTTAAGTTTTTTTTGTACTTTTTAAAATTAAACTTTTTATTTTGAGATAATTGTAGATTCACATACAGTTGTAAGAAATGATACAGAGAGATCCGTATACCCTCCACCCCATTTCCCTGTGGTAACGTAGTACCACAGCACAGCCAGGAACTCCACTTCCATATAGTTAAGATATCACCATAGGAGCCCTTGCATTGCACTTTTATCATCATATCTGTTTCCCCACTGCCCCTGCGTCCTCCTTAGCTGCTGGAAACAGCTATCTGTTAGAGCCTGGATCTCAATGAAGGCAGAGCCTCTGTCCCAGCCCTGGCCCACTTACCTGTGGAATGAAATTTGACTTATTGAGAGATATAAATATCTAAATCAGCGAAGCCAAATATTACTGTTTAAAAATGTCATACATTGAAACTCGAACTTGGGGGGGCGGGCAAGGGCAACATACATAACCTAAACATCTGTACGCCCATAATATACTGAAATAAAAAAAAATGTCATACAGCCAAACTTAACCCTTAACCGAGATAGCTGAGATCCATAAAAGTTGGCCAGACTACCATTATTACATTAGGCGAAAGTACAGACTTGTGAAGGTGGTTTCAAAGAAGCAAGAAATTGTAGCTAAGTCAAGAAAGGACTAGGGGCTGTTGCTTTCATGTACCAATGAATTTCCCTTCCTCATAGCGCTGACCCTGACTTCTATAAAGTGCTTTTGAATGTTTTTAGTCCTATCTTATTTGAATATTATAAATAATTGATCTTAAAATATCCTGGTTGCTACAAATATTTAGTTTACAAGGATTTATTGCATCCTAATGTTTGCAGTTATGATTTCTTGAGGTGATAACACTTCCTTGGAGATTTCAGTTCTGATTCTCAGAAAGAGTTTAGTGGGGAAAGTGGAATTTGATGTTAAGAAATGTTCTAGAAACTTGGCTGCAATGTGCCAGGCCTTGCTAGGACTGCCAGAGAGTTCTGGGGCCTCTCTCAGCTGGCCACTCACAACGTGTCTCCCTTTCCAGGAGCCGGTGTCAGAGAGGACGTGTTTCTCATCTGGAGGGAGCTGAAGGAAGCCTGCAGCACCCTGGCCCAGATCCAGAGGCTGGTGGTCGAGACACCCGAATCCAACATGGCCACAGTAGACTGCGGTTGGTGCTATTTATAGTCACTAGTGTAAAAGGGTCATAAATGTGACTAGTAGGGGACCAGGGGCTGTTGCCATGTTCCTAATCAGGAGAGCTCCATAGCCCAGATGTGAGGAGGTGCTGAGGAAAACTTCCAGAACTGCGCTGTGGCGTGTGTGTGTGTGTAGATTGTCAAAGAAGAACCAGAGCTAGATAGTAGTTAAAGCAGTAGAAAAAGATTCTTCACAAACTATTGCAATAGGGGAAAGCAGACCTCAGTATAGAACTGGGCTCAAATCTGAGTACAACATGAACAAGTGGGGATTTACAGCCAAGGAGCAGAATGGGGTCGGTGGATGGAAAATTACTAAGAAGAGACAGCAGGGGTAAAGCGGGTTCTGGTTAAACCAACTTGACAGGATTCTGGCTGAAGACAGGCCAGGATGATCAGACATCACCTGGGGGATGGTGGAGGATGAGGAACCTGATCAGATATCAAGGTGATCAGATACTGAGGGTAGGGGATTCTGGCAAAACTGACTTAGCAGAATTTTTGCTAAAATCAGGTGATACAAAGATGAACATAAAAGTCCAAAGGTTGAGGCCTACTTGAGGATTCAGAGGAGGCTTACAAAAGTTTGGTCAAGGGGAGACTTTGTCAGGATGCATGTGCTCTTGTAAGGAGAAAGAGCAGGAGACCTCAGTGATGGGGTCAGCTGACCTTGGCCCTTTTCTGCAGACTAAATTACATACAGACTATCTGTGGTGGGCAACTATCCTACTCACTCTTGGACACCTACAGGAAAGGCTTAATCGCTTTCCTTTGAGCAGGGTCTGGGACCTTGCTGCAGAAAAGTGGCACAGGAGTATGGAATGTTTATCTAGAAGGGACAGGGTGAATGTGGGTTTGAATTATTTATATTAAAAAGAAATCATTAAAATCCAGTTGCATTTCTGGCCTTTAGCTTAGAGCTCCTTCATCTAAATTGAAATCTTAGAGTTCGGAAGACTAATTTGCTCTCTCTAAATGTAATGACAAGAATGATGGCAACCATTTGGTGGGCACTTACTATGTGTCAGGTGCTACTGTAAGGGCTGGGCTTATATTTAGCTCATTTAATCCTCCTAACTCTATGAGGGAGTAGGTATTATCCCCATTTGACAGGTGAGCAAACTGAGGCACAGAGGGATTAAGTAATTGGCCATGGTCACGTGGCTAGCAAATGTAGAGTCTAGTTTTGAACCCCAAATGCAGAGTGGAGGCTTTCTTTCCTAGTTAAACTTTTAAAAATGTTAGCAGTGATGCTGTATTCATCTTAGCATTACTGACCATTATTTAAATAGCACCTTTCCTATCCTGAAAAATGAAAGCACTTCCCTGATGCTTGATGGGCTCCAGTCCTCCCCTCCACTGCACCATAGAAACAAAATAATTACATTTTATTAGTGAAAGACACTGAGACTACAGAAGTATTTTTCCCCTTTTTTCTTTTCAGCCAAAACATTTTTCACAACAAAGAGCATGAGTTTTGAAGTGAGAAAGACCTGGTTACAGATACCAACTCCATCACTAGATCTGAGTTAATCTCTTTCAGCCTTAGTTTATTCTTTTGTAAAATGATTATAATAACATTAATGTTGAGGAACCTATCGTAAAGATTAAATAAAATAATGCATGCTTTGCACCAAGTGGGAACTTGACAAATGTCAGCTCACTCTTTTTCCTTTCACATTTAGGGGAGTTGGTATACTGATTCTCCTGCATAAATTCTTGAGCTAATAGAGGATTTTCTTCTGTAAGGCACTGGTTTCCTTTAGGGCACACCTGGTGATAATAACAGTTACCACTGAAAGCACGTACCTTACATGTCAGGCGCTGTTCTAAGCTTTATCACCAGTAAGTGATTCAAAAATAGTCCTTCCGTAAAAATACTGATGTCTGCCTCCCACCCCTAGACATTGCGATTTAACCCCTATAGGATGACATTGGGGTTTTTGAAAGCTCCCAGCTGGTTCTAATGTGCAGCCAAGTTTGAACCCACTGCCAGGCTGTGGTACCTCCTGGTAATACCTCTGGTATTACAGAGGTGCAGTGGGGCAGAGAGTAAGGAGGCCAGGCTGGCTGGAAACAGGGATACTCTTGAACAGAAATGAGGATGGGACCTGTGTGAAGAAGGGGAGAGGTTTAGGCATGGGCAAACCTGCCCTGTGTAACTTGATAAATTTCTGGTGACAGTGGCCTTTTCCTGTTACTGGGTGTTCTGACTTGGGCCTGGGGAACCAGCATCTGTGGTTGGGTTGCCAGGACCAGCTCCCTGGGGATTCCTAAGGAAAAGTCCAATCAGGCTGTCTGGAGGAGCTGTCACTTGTAGTGACACCCTATTTGAGAACCCAAACAGTCCCATCATCCCGCAAGAATGAACATGAAGTGTAGGACCCAGGCTAAAGCCAACATCTATGCCAGGCAAAGCAAATGGGGATCTTGCCACTAAGTTATTTCTTTGGGGGAGTGTATGGACTGAATTATGTCCCCCAAAATTCAAACGATGAAGCCCTAACCCCCCACGTGACTGTCTTTGGAGTAAGGCCCTAAGGAGGTAATTAAGGTTAAATGAGGTCATAAGGTAGGGCCCCAATCTGATAGGATTGGTGTCTTTTTAAGAAGAGGGAGAGACACCAGAGAGCTCTCTCTCTCTCCACAAACACACAGAGGAAAGGCCGCGTGAGGACAATCGGAGAAGGCGGCCATCTGCAAGCCAGGAAGAATGGCCTGGACAGAAACCAATGCTGCTGCCACTCTCATCTTGGACTTCCACCTTCCAAAACTGTGAGAAAATAAATTTCTGTTGTTTAAGCTGCCCAGTCTGTGGTATTTTGTTATGGCAGCCCAAGCAGACTAATACAGGGAGTATTTAAGTTTGCTGTAGTTACTCTTAAGGGTTAACAGAAGATTTTCAATGTATTCCTAATAGAAACAGAAGAGCTACAGGCCTCAGATATTGGACAATGATCTGTCATCATCCCTTTATTTCAATCTAATACGCACACAGAGAGACACCCCAAAACCTAAAAACCAAAATAACTTCAAGCTTAAGTTTTCAAAAAATTCTTCAAAAATATCATTTTTATTTAAAAAGGAAAATTTAGTCAGGACCTTTCCTCTGTTGGATAGCTATCTAAACTTTTAGAAACTTTATTGGCCCAAGAGGCCACATGTAGAGTATCTGACCTGCTCCTGTTCTCATCCACTGCCCAGTGATACTGAAGCAAAGCCTGTATCAGTCCAAGATGCTGCCTGGACTACTTGGGGCAGAAGCAGTGGCCATTCCTCCCAGCTGCCTACTTAAAGCCTACAGGCCAAAGGAGAGAGGGTAGCTGGCTGGAGAGAGGAAAGGGCAGATTGGAAAAAATCAGGTAGGCCACCATTCCATCTGGAATCTTCCAGTAAATTAGACAAAGACTGCCCTCCTTGGGGATAGCAGCTCCCATGTGCCCCCTGGACTGGGCGCACTGGTCAGTGGCCAGCCAGCACACACAACCATAGGTCCAGGAGGGAAGTTTCTGGCAGGGATGATTCATCAGCCTAATGCCTGGATGAGAAGATGGTGAGGCCAGACATTCTTGCCAGTGGTAATTTTGACCTATTTAATTACCAAAAGCAGGATATCAGAATTCCCTGGAATGAAAAACTGACAAAAGTATGTGAATCAATAGTTTTTAAGACGCTAAATACTAAGCAATGAAGGCCGTGATCCCTGACATAGAGCAACTAAAAAAAAATTAAAAAGTAAGCTCTAGATTTTCCCGGCTTACTGCCTTGAGAGAGTTTCCAACCAACAGTACATGGAGGAGGAACTCAGGTGGAGCCCAGCAAACTTCCTGAGTTTGGGAAACAGAACTGAGAGTCTGGAGAGACCAAGGCAGCTAGAATTCACAGGACAAAGTGCCAGAGAGGAGAAAGGTACACAGAAGAAGTCCAGAAATCTGCAGAGGGTCCCTCTCAGGAATTCATTTGACTACCGATCAGCTCATTCACATGAGAAAATTACTTGAGTCTGGGGATAGAGCCATTGGAAAGAATTGGAAGAAAAGAGCTTGGATTTCACACATGGCCAGGTACAGTGCCTGTTTTTACCAGTACAAACACTTTGCAATTCATGGACCCCAGGCAGACTACTTGGGAAGGTCCTGCCTCAGTTATGGAAATGGTTGGCCTTAAACTGAGCACTGCACTAGGCCTTCCTAAGAAATCATTAAAGCACAACATGAAAAGAGCAAACTATTGCTAAGTAACATAAATGCATCTCAGAACAAAGTTCAAGAATATTTAAAAGAATGCAAAAACACTCAATACCCAACGGGGTAAAATTCACAATGATTGGCATCCCATAAAGATTTCTTAGGCATGAAAATAAGCAGGAAAATGTAACCCTTAATAAAAGAAAAATCAATCAAAACTGAGAACTAACACAGACATTAGAATTGTCAGAAAAGGCACTCAAAGTTATAACTGTATTTCATATGTTCAAAAAGTTAAGTAGAGATAGGAAAGGTATAAAAAAAGATGCATATTGAGCTTTTAGAGATGAAATTTTTAGAGAAAAAATATTTAGACATACTGAATGGGATCAATGGCAGATTAGACATTGCAGGAAAAAAGATTAGTGACCTTGAAGACAGCAATGGAAACTATCCAAAATGAGATACACATAGAAAAAAAAGAATAAAAAAATTAAAAAACATAAAAGAGCATATGTGAGTTGTGGGATAACTTCAAGTGGCCAAATATACATGTGGATGGAATTCCTAAGTCAAGGAAAGAGAAAAAGGTGGTGGAGAACAGAAAAATATTTAAGGAAATAAATGTTGAAAAAATTGTTCAAATTTGATTAAAACTACAAACCCAGAGATCCAAGAAGTTCAATGAACTCCAAGTACAAGAAAATGAAGAAAACTACACCATGTGACATCTTAATTAATTTGCTTAAAACTGGTAACACAGAAGAAATCTTAAAAGCAACCAGAGAAAAAAAGATATGTACAAAGGAGGAGAGATAAGATTAATAGCAGATTACTAGTTCAGATGAAAACAGTGTAGCAGCATCTTTTCTTCCAGTACCTTAAACTTTAAACCTAGAATTCTATATTCAGAGAAAATATCTTTCAAAAACAAAGACAAAATAAAGACATTTTAAATAGACAAAAGCTGAATTTATCATTAGCACGTATTATATGGGAAGTGATATAATATTACTTAAAGTTAGACCATGATAAGTTGAAGATATATACTATAAACCTAAAACAACCACAAAAATAACAAAACAAGCTAACAAAGGAGATAAAATGGAATTTAAAATGCTCAATCCAAAAGCTATCAGGAAAAAAAAAAGAAAAAAAAGAGAACAAAGAATAGATGGGGCCAATAGAAAACACAAAGCAAGGTGATGGACATAAACCTAAACATATATATGTCAAAACTTATCAGTTTGTACAATTTAAATGTGTGCAGGTTATTGCATGTCGGTTATACCTTAATATAGCTGTTGGTAAAGTAAAAGATGAGGGCACGGGTCATTCTTAAGGCACTAAGCTGTTCGTGGGCATTGGTGTTGATACACCTGAGCATTCTGTGTGTATCGGTGTGTGTGATCCGTGATCCAGTCATGACTCTCAAACAAGAAGATGGCTTTTCTCACAAAATGTTAAAGAATTTGTCCAAAGAGAAGCGTTACCCTTCTTTGGATGATGCTACAGCTCTAAACATTTCAGAAATTCCTCATTTGGAATAACCTTCACAACCATTTTGTAACCCAATAGAGATAATTAGTCTAATCGTGTCGTGTAGTCATGCTTTAATCATGAACACAGACAGTCTCAAAGATTCCATCTGAGACTCAAGAATTGACTCAGACTACTTAGTTATTTTAAAATATCAAAAGAAAAGGGGTGTCAATTTTGTTTATCTTTTCAAAAAACCAGCTTTTGGTTTTGTTGATCTTTCGTATAGTTTTCTTGTTCTCAATTTCTTTTAATTGTGCTTTGATCTTAGTTATTTCTTTTCTTCTATTTGGGTTTGGATTGGTTAGCTCTTCCTTTTCCAAGCCCTTGATTCTATTGATTAGGTAGTCGATTTCTAATCTTTCTGTAAAAATCAACAAGAAAAAATCAAATAACCCCATTAACAAATGGGCAAAGGAAATGAACAGAAACTTTTCAAAAGAAGACAGAATAACGGCCAGCAAACATATAAAAAAATGCTCAACATCTCTAATTATTAGAGAAGTGCAAATCAAAACCACAATGAGATATCACCTAACCCCAGTGAGATTGGC
>CAUYSK010035875.1:0-55857 GCA_963575035.1 Avahi laniger
ATGAGGTAGGAGAAAAACCAAGAGAGTCTGGTGGAAGCCAGGTGAAGAAAGTGTATCAAGAAGGAGGGAGTGATCAACTGTGTCAAATGCTGTTGATAAGTTAAGAGAGTGGAGGGCTGAGAATTACTCATTGAATTTGAGATCATAGAGGTGATTTAGGATCTCGATAAGAGCACCTTGGTGGGGTGGTGGGCATGAAATTCTGTTTGGATTAGATTTAAGAGAGAAGAGAATTTGGATATAGTACATTAGACATCTTTCCTGTACAGTGGGAAGAGGGAAGTAAAATTCAACGGAAATCAATGAGGGGGAGGGAGGAGAAGGGAACGGGCAAAAACTTACCTAAGGGGTACGACGAACAATGTCTGGGTGACGGGCACTCTTATAACTGTGACTCAAGCATTATAAAAGTGATTCATGTAAACAAAATTATTTGTACCCCATAATACTTCGCAATAAAAAAAATCATGAAGAAAACCCAACCTGTGTAAATGCTAAAATTTGATACCAAACCAAATGATATTTTAATGTAATTCATTAACGTTTTACTAAGAACATGCTATGAAAGAGACCCTGTGCTTGACAAGTGAGAAACGACCTTAAGTATCAAGAGTTCAGGTCTGTCAGAGCCTGAATTGTTTTAAAATATTTTGATGATAATTTTCCAAAAGAAACACAGGCCATGAAATAAGTATTTGCTATGTAAAACAGAAGATCAAGTTAATAATCTAAAAATAATTCTGGTTAAATTAGACGCAGTCCTTGTAAATTTGGCTTACCCGACACTGATGAGTTCAAGTTGGAGGGTTAAATTATTGACTCCACTCAGACAGTTTTTGTTAATTTATGGAACAAAATCCCTGCCTAGAATAGAACTTACCAAATATTGTAAGCTGCTGACCTCATTCATCTTGGTGATGATAGTTATTTCACTAAAATCTTTTGAAACAATCAATTGTGGCCTTCTTAAGCTCTTTTTAAAAGCGTTTGTGTCGCGAAATAGATGAATTTGGGTGAAATATTACTGCTGTGCTTTCTGACCATTTGTTTTTTCTTATAAAAGTGAAATTTGTTATCTCTATCCTGTCTGGTTGCTAGGATAAAATGTTTCCTTAAGGTTGCCAAGACTAAGTAGCAACAACAGCTGGTGAATCTAATTTGCATTTAAATGAACAATCCACAACAATGTCCTTGAAGTCCCAGGATGCTCTTGATCTATTTATTCTTCATGCACAGATGCAGTAGTAGCTGCAAGATGGATGTACAGGCAACAGTACAACCCAAAAGCTGCATCGGTTAATGGCTCAATCTCTGTATGAAGGGCTGCTGGTATACTCACCACTCTTTTGAGAAAACAATTATCCCAAATCTAATGCCCGATCTTCATGCAAGGACATCTCCTTCTAATATTTCGAGCTGTTCCAGGGTTAATTCCAGCAAGCCTAGAATTGGCCTGAGTTATTTTACTGACTAAAATATCTACCAAAAATTCTTGACTCTTGGTCAAGGTGAGAAATACATGATTAATAATGTTACTTTGTAACCATGAGTAGAAGGAGTTTTAGGGAAGTTTGTACCAGATTGTCAGCATTGTTTATTGACAACAATAAGACTGAGGATTTGCATCTGATCTTGGTGGGATCCCTGAAGGTCTCTGCCATTGGTGCTGGTTACATATCAAGAATATTGCTACATGACCGGCAGGGCATAAGAAACCTTATCCAAGACTACATTTTGGTCACCCTAGTTCTGCGGTGTTCTGCATGTATCAGTGGTTCTGAATCTGAAAGAATAATTGCATCCATATAGCCCTTATACAGACAGGACAATTAGAGCCCACGCTGGCCACTTTGGAACCTTGATTTGCGACATCTTTGGGCTGTGATACATACTCTTATTTAATGCTTTTGCTAATTTTCTTACAAAATTATAAATTTGAAAACGCTGCCACTGTGGGTCCTGAGAATGTTCTTTAGCAATTACACCCTGTTTGACTGCCATTGTTCATGCATGATCTATCCTTTTTGATAATCACCTCTTAAAATAATCACCTTTTTATGACTATAAGTGATTATGTGCTTATTAAAAAGCTTGGAGACTACACGAAATTTCTAAGGAAATTAAAGTTACTCATAATCTTACAGTCAAGAAATAATTATTCTTAAAATTCTTCCCACAGACTTTCTCTCTGCTTTATGGAGATCATGTGCTCACAATAATTTTGCATTTTTCTTTTCTTCAAGAGATCTTGATAACAGCATTACTCTTAGTAAATATTATTTTCCTGACTATGTACTATTTCACCTATGCTTATCTCATTATTGGCAAACATTTGTACTGTTGAAAACTCAGTTTATTTTTATTTTCCTTCTGTAATAAATAAGCAGTTATGAAAATCTATTGTGCATAAAACTGTTTGTCATACTCATCTATATTCTTAAGATAGATCCCTAAAATTGAGTGTACCAAAGAATATAAACATTTTTAAGGCTAATGATATAATTTTACTAGTTAATTTCCAAAAAGGTAATAAGTGTGTTTATACTTACAAAAAAACAAAGAAGTACTTTACCAGTGCAGTCATACCTTTTAATATTTAATATTTATCCCTATCATATTTACTGAAATAATTTTTGTTTGCCATTTAATTTATGTATTTGGCTTGTTTTAATATTACATAATAAAATCTGTTATCTTTTCTCTTCTGATTTTTTACATTACTTTTAAGTCTGGAAAACCTTTCCTCATACGGACATTTGATAGTGTATTAATTTTTCTTTTCTTTTTTTTTTTTTTTTTTTTTTAGACACAGTCTTAATTTGTTGCCCTGGCTAGAGTGAGTGCCGTGGCATCAGCCTAGCTCACAGCAACCTCAGACTCCTGGGCTCAAGCAATCCTTCTGCCTCAGCCCCCTGAGTAGCTGGGACTACAGGCACGTGTCACCATGCCCGGCTAATTTTTTCTATATATTTTTAGTTGTCCAATTAATTTCTTTCTATTTTTGGTAGAGACGGGGTCTCGCTCTTGCTCAGGTTGGTCTCGAACTCCTGAGCTCAAACAATCCACCCGCCTCGACCTAATTTTTATTTTCATGTAGGCTTTTTACAGTCTGATTTTTCACACTTAACTATTTAAGCATTTTAGATCAAGTTCCTCAAATCATAACTTCATTTTTTCTAGTACTGTTTATTAAAATCCTTTCCCGTATGTTACCATATGGTTCATGTATATTACAGGAAAATAAATCTTCCCTGATCTCTCAGTTTCCCTGCAAAGTCTTGGCCTCCTGAGCCAAGGGCATAGAGACACTGTACAAATAGAGACGATTTGGTTTGACTTTCACCAGAAAAAAATTCCCTTTCCTACACTTGAGTATTAGATCCTCAGCCATTTGTCTCCTTAATGGTGGAGCTAATTGCTCCCATTCAAGGAATAATAAACCTCTTATCCCTAGGAGCGGAATGGTTACATTGCAGAATGGGAATGTGAGTTAAAGGAAAGGGTGACCGAATAATGCTTAGAACACTGGAAGGATTTATCCTGTTATCGTCTCATGTGTTTACATTTCAAAAGAGACACAATTCTGGGTTGCAAACTCAGAGAAGTTGTCTTATTTTACCCTGAAGATACTTTGTGTTCCAAAGGTAAGAACCCAGGGTCCTTCCCTTCTACTAGGAAGAGCGACAGATCTTCTCCCCTCCTATATAAGAGGAGAAAATTAAAGTTCTGGGTCTCCAGCCTGCAGTGCAATCCCACCGAACATGCAGGACTTATCCATACACCTCTCGCCTTGTCATCTGTGGGTCTAGGCTTGGAAAGACTGACTCTGGAGGCTGTTTTAGCTTTGGGTAAAATAAAGCTCTGACATCTGGCTGAGTTTCTGCAGATGTTTCTGTAAGTATTCAACTATCTGAAACAAACTCAATTTCTATTTGATATTATTGTTAAGAATTCATTATTTGTGTTGCGGGTGTGTATGTAATCTTATTTTTCTTTATGCTTTCTAATATTACTGATGTAACCATCAAATGGGTTTACACTGTCTTTTCTCTTTTTGAATTCTCCTTAATTTTTTACAGATTTTTTCAGTTGATAGATTTAAGTTGTTCAACTAATCATATCTATTGCATATAATCATACGTTTTTATTTTACGTTGTGTGGCATTGAAAAGAACTTCTAAAATATATTTAACAGTAAACGTTATTTGTTCTGCCCTGGAACGAAAGATTCTTCTTGTTGACCTAGTCTTGTATCCAACATTTCATCATGAGTGCCTGTCACTGTCAGGCACCGGAAACGCTGTTTCGAAAGATGATGCAATCCTGGTCTTCGAGGAGGACCTAATCCAGTAGGGGTTAGAGTAGCTTCTAAAGAAAACTCTGAAATTCGTTCTATATCCTTCTCTATTAGCTAAAAACTTCAGTCAGCAGAGAAAGGAGACAGCAAACCAATCAAGAAATTGACAGAGAGAAAGTTTCTTGATTCTAAGCTCTAAAAAAAAATCAATATATATTGCTTATCATATCTGCTGAGTTGAAAACAAGTTTTTTAAAAGTTCACTTTAGTGAATTTTAAAAATTAAAATATATATAGTTTAAAAAAGAAGCAAACATTAACTTTATTTTTTATTTGTTTTTAACTCAGGTCAAAGCATTTACAATAAAGTGAAGAGTGTAACAAAATTCACTTACGGAAAGAAGATAGTTCTACAGCTAAGTACCATACTGTGATTCAAGTTCCCTAAAGTCCTGGGAAACTTTGCAATTTAGTTTTTTAAAAGTAAAGATTATTAGTCAAATTGAATTCTTTTTGATTTTTGAGCTTATTCCTACTATGTGAGGATTTACAGTTAAAATTAGAGAAAAACATATGTAAAAGCACCTAGCAGAATTTCTGGCCCAAAAAGAATACTTACTAAATGGTAATTTCCCGTTGCTCTGTGTGTGTGATTTCAATTAAACTTTTAGTCTTGTTAAACTTATACTTATTTTATTATGGAAATAAATAATCTATATTTTTTTTTCTGAAAATGAGCTGTACAGTTTTTACCATCAGCTGTTACAATTTCTAATTTTGGTAGATATCAAACAGAATAAACTTGAAATCTGCAGCAACCAATTTCTACTTGTCCCAGGATCCAAAACTAAAATATCAGATCCTTTAGGGCAATATATATGGTATAGACACATAGTTGGTGCAAAGATTAATAGAGTTCCTTTTAAATTCCATGTATATAATACTCTTTATTATGCTCGAAATTGGAATTTTTAAAACTTAAAATAATCCAAAGTTTTTCCGGGGTTGTTATATTTGCCATATATGTACCTCTGCTCACACTAAATTGGTGCGAGGCAAATGGATGGAAGTATGAGTAGATGGATAAACAGATGTATATATAAATAAAAAACAAAAAAGGAAAAGAAGAGAACAGAGAGAATTTTTGTGATGAGCTTATCAATAAAAATGTCAGTTCTTGGAATCCAATTAAATTATTACAAAGCTGAGGTTTAAAAACTATCTCAAGATCTAGAGTATAAACCAAACAATTAATCTACTTAATGCCCATCTCACCAACATTTTCCATTCCATCAAAACTTAATCTCCTACAAATTTCCAGGAGTTTCAACCTATTGCAAGTATTTTTATTTTCCAAGACTTGGATGTTTTAGTGGAAAAATTTGAGAATAAGAGTAAATATAGTCAACTTCTTCAGTAAGGTTTGTTTTGACAATATAAATGTTTTCCAAGGCCATTGATATAAAAGAGAATGATTTGAGTATAACATGAATTTTGTATTTATTTATGCATTATTTTATCCACAGAAAACACTACATAGAGGTAGAAAGCTTTATCCAGCTGAACTGAACTAAGTAGCAATGCACAGAATGCATATATCCACACACCTTAATATCTAATAACTACCTCACCTAATGCCAAGTATTAAACTGCGAAGTTTTTTGCTATTTTCTTTTTTCTTTTTTTTTTTTTTTTTTTTGCATTTGTAAACTTATCTATCAGAAAAATCTCATTCACCATCTTAGGGATGTCTAAATGTCCTGGTTCAAAAATGCCAAGCTGTGCATGCAAAAGGAACGCTTTAAGAATTGAGGAGAAGTTTACACTAATAAAGCATTTTGAATAAAGCAAGATAACATGTGATATATCCTCAGCAACAGACATAAAAGACTCCTCACTGCCAACCGCCAGAGACAACACTCGGAAATAAAAGAAAGGTCTGTGGTCGGAACGACTTCAAGTGCTGGAAAAGCAATGAGAGCAAGGCCTAACGAAGAAATGAAAGTAGAAAGACAGTTAAACGTATGCATGGAAGACCAAATGGCGAGAAAATCGGAAACAACCTTTCTCACAATCAACGAGAAAACACTTATCTGTGTATGAAAACCTTATGCAGAAATCACCACGTCCTGCAGAAGTGGTTCCTTTTAGTGATAACAATGGCTTTAAATATGGCAAAAATTTCCAAAGGCTTCAGCTGTTGGATGAAGGTGTGAGTGCAAATGGTAACAATAAAAATTTCTTGCAATGATATGCAAGTTAATTGAAGAAAAAGACTATGATTTAGATCAAATTCTCTACTTTAACGAAATAAGTATCTATTTTAATTGCATGCCTGGAAAAACCTACATCTCAAAGGCAGCAACTCATGCCCTGGGATTTAAGGCCGTGAATCGTACAACTGATGTTTGGCTTAAGTGCAACGAGTCAGTTATCCACATCTGGTATTACCACTGACCACCTTTCAGATAATGGTCCTTCCACCCCTTGACAATAACTCACAAGTTGCAACCCTTCCAACACCCGCTTCCACAAGCACGCTTTAGATTATTTTTAAAAATAAAGTGTCATATTTATTGGAGTGGTTATTACTTCTTACCCACTTTTACATGTGTAAAACTGTACTACCATTTTTATTAGGTTTCTATCTTTTTAAAAACATGTCACTGGTGAAGTTTTTGAGTGTTGTGCTCATTTTTCCCACAAGCCCTGTGGTTTTTATTGTGCAATTTTGTAGGGCACCTCCATTTGGTAGGATGCATATATCGTGTTATAGCAAAACTGACACTATCGCTCTTCAGAGAGACCACCAGCTTTCTGCAAATACAACTCATCTATGCATTATAGTTAGGATGACGATTATCCAGACGGAGTACAGTAAATAAGATTAACAGTTTTGTCAATAACGGGAGCAAAGAGAAAGAGGGAACAGGGATTCTATATCTATGTTGACAACTCCCAATTTATACATAGACTCAGATCTTTCTTCCAGACTCCAGCCTCGTAAAATCAGCAGCGTACGTGACATTTCCACATGGCTTCCTGCAGTCATCCCAAGTGTACTTAACACGTCCAAAACTGAACTTTCTGTCTTCTCCTGGAAAACTGCTCCTCCTCCAGTTTCTGCTGTCTTAGTGAACTGCTTCTGTTCTTTCTCCTACTCAAGCCCGAGCCGTGGCCTCCTGCACAAGCCCTCCACACACGCCAGCTGCATTCCAGCCACCACCAGACCTGTCTGTCCCGTCTCCCAAAGGCATTTCCGGTCTCGCTGCCTTCTCTCCCCTCCACTGCCGCCACCTGGTCCCCAGTTGTGCCCCTGCTGTCTGTTCATCCCAGAGTAGCCAGAGTATTTCATGAGGGAACCAAGGATCAAGTCACACCTTTGACCAAAAAATTCAATTGCTCTCAGTTGCAGGTTTTATAATCCACGAAACTCCTTAAGTTTGGCATGATGCGGCCCAGACTCTCTCTTACATCTCATTCCATGCTCTTCCTGCCCCCCGTTCGCTGAATCCTGCAGGCTGGCGTCACAGAGCCAAGTTCTCTCACCCCACACGTTCGCACATGCTGTTCCACTTCAATGCGCTCCTTGCCTGTTTAATTTACTCAATCCTCAAAGTCTCGGGCCAATACCGGATTTTCAGAAATACTTTTCTACCTCCTAATCTAAACTGATACTCTCTTCATTGGCTTGCTTACAACATTTCTGACGCCAAAATGAGAGGTTGTTTTTCCTCCTGACACCAACCGATTCTGACACCAACTGGGTGTCCTACAATTCAATTCAGTCCTGACACTACCCAGAGTCCATAGGTTTAAGGGCTTCGTCCCACGAGAATGCTGTCACTCAGATGCCAGCCGCAGTATCCGGTCTCCTGGTTACCTGCACTTCTGCCCAGCAGGGTACAGAGTCAGGGATTCCCACTGCCCCTTTTCAGGTTTGATAATTTATTACAACTCACAGAACTCAGGAAAGTGCTTTACTTACTATCACTGGTTTATTATAAAGGATACAACTCAGGAATAGACACATAAAAGAGACGCAGAGCACAAGGTTATGGGAGAGGAAACACGGAGCATCCATGATCTAACTGGACACACAACCCTCCCAGGACCTCGACGTGCCCACCATCCTAACCCCATTTTTCATGGTTTTTTACGGGGCCTTCATTATGTAGGTGTAATTGATTAAATCATTGGCCATCAGTGATCTCGATATACAGCCCCTCTCCACTTCCGGAAGCTCAGGGAGCAGGGCTGAAAGCTACAAGCTTCTAAGCAAGGCTTGGTCTTTCTGGCCACCAGCCCCCATCCTGAAACTACCTTAGTGGCCTGCCAAGCTGCCCCATTAGGACAAAAAATGCTCCTATGACCCTTCTCACTCAGGAAATTTCAAGAGTTTTAGGAGCTCTGTTCCAGGAACCAGGGACAAAGATCCAATATCCTTCTATGATGCCACACTCATCTTACAATTATTATCTTTTAGAAGGCTTATCACAGTTTGCACATATTTTCTATTCACTCACATAATTATTTGCTAAATTCTTTATTTCCCACTAGACTATGAATTCCACAAGGTCGAAGAGCATCCCTATTTCGGTTATGATATTGGTAACGCGTACATGGCACATAATACACACTTTAAAATATTTTCAGAATGAATGAATTCCTTCAGAAAGTATTCATCACATGTTATGTTGTGGATGTTGAATTTTCAAGTTCTGCGACTATGTCTAAGAACATATAATATTTTGTGGGAGACATGTAATCAGATAATCATAATAATAGCAATAATTAGCATTATGACTATTAGTGGTTCGCATTTACGACAACTCTATGAGGTTGATACAATTGTATTATCATTCCCATTTTAGAGAGGAGGAAACTGAGACTGAGAATAGTTAAGCGATTTACCCAAGGTTACACAGCTGGTCACCAGCAGAAGTTTAATAGCATATATTCTAAATGCTCCCTAAAGAGGCAGGAAAGACCTACTTACCCTGAGGGAGTTGAGAGAGATTTCACTAAGTGACATTTGATCTGAATATTAAAGAATGAGTCAGAGGTTTCCAGATAGCAAATGGGGTGAGTGCGTTCCAGGAAGAAGGAAAAAGTGTACAGAAATGTGCAAAAGGGCGTGGTGTATTTGCAGCAGCTCAAAGAGCTCAGAGGAGCTGAACTGCTGCGTCACCTGGCAGGAAGTACACAGAAAGGAGGCACGTAAATCAGGTGGGGTGAAAACTGGGAAAGGCCTGTGTTAAATCTAATCTGAGCAAGGGAAAACTGATGGTGGTTTTGGTCTTAAAAAAAAAGAAAAAAAATTCCAGGTAACTTTCTGTGACTTAAAATGCTAGATCCCTAACATTTTACTGAAGAGAAACGAAGGTGCCAAACTGATTGAAACACATGGATAATCAAAGACAAGGAGTTAGGAGTTCCTAATTTAAAGTAAACCAACAGCTCTCTTCCTCCTCCCTTCACTTACTTTCCTGGACAATTCAGTCCCGGCCACTCAGGTACGGGAAAGGATGTGTCCATAGGAGAGCCATGGTGGCCTGGAGTGGTTTTTGGGAGCAAGCTCAGGGTGAGGACAGTGTCCGTCCAGAGAGGCAACCCAGTGTGGCATGTCAGTGCTCAAGCATCCACGTGGGCAGGAGACCCAGCGTAAGGTGTTGGAGCTCAAGCATGTCATGGCGGCAGAGCCCAGGGCAGGATCTCAAAGCCAACGAGGGCGAGGAGGACACCCACAGAGGAGGGAGCCTGGCACAGGGTGTCAAAGCCCAACAGTATAAGGAGAATGCCTGTGTATGGGGTGACCCAGTGCAGGGTGTCAGAGCCCAGTCAGGGTGAGGAAGGTTCCTATGTGGGACAGTGGCCCACTGTGGGTGCAGGAGCTCAACTGGAGGAAGAAGGGTGCCCACGTGGGGGACGGGACGTGGCAGTAGCCCAGCATGGGGCTGTAACCCTGCGTGGAGTGAGGAGGACACCCCTCTGAGGAAGGAGCAGGAACAGCAACGGGAATGAGACTGATCAACAAGCCAATGCAGTGAGCGTGATGTGTGCAGGCTTTTCACTACCAGAAAATGGAGCTGCAAATATGGAACCCTGCAGTGCTGATTGGAATTGAACACATCAGTGTAAACTCAGGGCTTTCAAAATATATGATAGACACAGACGTAAATAGAGTGCACATGTGTGCGTATATCTCTAACTCTGGCCTCTGAGGAGCATAAAAGCCGGCAGGACACCTGGCACCCAGATCTTGGTTTCTAAAGACCTTTATCCACTGAAAGCTAGGGCTTTTGTAAAAAAAAAAAAAGGATGCTGATTACACCTGATGGTGTCTGAAAATGAAGAAGTACTCAAAGAATGACGGAGACTTGTCAAAAAAAAAAAAAAAAAAAAAAAAGCATGGTTGAAGGAACTTTCGCTGACCTAATCAGGGATAATTTGAATGTCAAAATAAATAGAAAGTAACAGATAATACCTATTAAATAAAATAGGAAATCATGAGTCCATATTAATATAAGTAAACAAAGAAATTGAAACTATGCTAAGAAAGGGGATTTTACATTGTCTCAAAATACTTTCCCTTGCCAAAAAAAAAAAAAAAAAAAAGTCCACAAAAACTTACTAACTGCAAAGGGAAAAAGAGTTGCCTCACAGTGAACAACCATAGCAGATGCCACCCTAGCAAGTGATTAAAATGAACACCAGCAATAGCACAAAATGAAACTGCGGCCCACCCAATAAAATACAAAGAAAAGAATGCAGCATCACTTTTAAGATATTTATGCCCAAGATGCATAACCTGAAACCAAAGATAAGGAAATTCTAGACAAGCCCAAATGGCGGTATATGCTATAAAATGATTGGCCTGTAATCTTCAGAAGTGTCAGGGTCATTAGTTAAGAACAGATTGAAGGACTGTCCCAGACTGAAGGAGACTACAGACAAGACCGCTAAAGGCAACCTGTGATTTTGAGCTGCACCCTTCTGCTCTAGAGGATGTTATTTAAATGTGGTCTGAGGACAAGATGGCAGAAGGTATCAGCGTTAATTTCCTGATTTTGAGGCTTGTGTTTAAGCAGTTAGGTCCTCCTCTGTAGGAAATACACATGCAAGTATTCAGGGGTGATGAAGCATAACATCAGCAACTTACTCAAAAATATGCTCAGGAATAAAGAAGTTCTTTGTACTGTAGATCCAAGCTTTCTGAAGGTTGGGATTTCTCTTCTAAATAAAGAAACAAACAAACAATAATATCAGAGTTCTGTGTCAGCTCAATTCTCTAGAACTCAGCTTGAGCCCAAATGTAATGCAGGAGGAACTTCATTCTTCAAACCCCAGGGAACCCTTAGCAACTCACTAAAAATCATATTCATTGATTTTCAATCTTTTTGGCCAATTACTGTTTGTATAACCACTGTTGAAGCAGACGAAAGAATACCAGAAACGCATTTGTGAAAATAAATGAAGTTGAAGTTCTTTAGCTTGGAACAGCAAGAGAGGTGGCCGTCCATAGAGTACACTGGAAAGAAGGAGGTAAGAAAGGCTTCTTAGGGGATCTGAGCTTACGCCAGATGATTCTAAAGAAGAGTTAAGGAAGTAAGGATCAGTTTCGGATTGGAAGCTCTCAGGCGGCAAGGAAAATTCAGAGATTGGGAGTCTTAGCCCTTTCTGTCTACGAAGTAGGAAGATGAAAAAGCAAGCCTGGAGGTGTCGCTGGTACAAAAGCAGCGATCATTCCTGTTAGTCAGAAGAGGGGGGTGTTCAGTCATTTCTGTGGTCACATAGTGGCCTCGTCTATGGCTTGTTCTTAGCATTGTTTATGTTTTGTCCAGAATATTGTGGGCTCCTTGTCATGAGGGCCATTTTTCAGTTTCTCACCAGAGAGGTAGGAGGCGATGAGAAGTGCTGTAAAGAGGCAGACATAGTGTAAGCACAGGAAGTAATCACTGGCAATCTGTTATTAAGGGAGGAGCGAAAAAATTAAAAAGAAAACATGGAACCAAGACGATTATGATAATAATATGCTACCTGGCAGCCAATTCGAAGGACTCTCCTAAGGATTTGACATATGCCAAGAATTTTTAATTCTCAAAGCTACATATAAATTAGCTAATACTGTCTCCATTTGACACATGAAACAATTGAAGGACAGAAATTAATTTCCCTAATGTCACTCAGCTAGTAAATAGCAAAGCCAGAATCACTATCTAACACGATGGTAGATTTACGCATACAAAGGCTAAAGATTTACTTAAGTTATTCCCTGTAAAGTATTATCTGAACATTACAGGGCATGACACCTAGCGTCCCCTGAAATATCCCTTAATCTCTTCCAAACACTGGCCACTTTCGTCAATCTCCTTCCTTGCCACATCCCCACGTTTTCAGAGTACGTGCTCTCGCCTCATACTGCCTGATACTGAAATAAGGATCAACAATGTACCTCCCTTTGATTGCGACTTAGCCACATCAGCCTTTTATCTCCTTTCAGTCTTTTCTCTATGCTTGCATTGTTTCCTTTTTAGTTTTTGGAACTCTATTGTCTAACATATGCTACAGGTATTGTCTTGCAATTGCTTGTATATACATCTGTCTTTGGAGACATTTTTGGCTGTCCAGCATCCTAATTTCCTTTTGGGAGATTACTTGCACCCAGCAGTGAGCTAAAAAATATAAATATGGTTATTCATGAACTGGTTATTCATGTCTGTATTATTTTATATTTTACTCATATAAAGAACATAGATAATTCATAAATAATGATAAAGTATAAAATTCTCTCTTTTTATTTTAAATTCCATATAGACAATTCTCACAGAATGTTTTTGTTGATTTTTGCCAGACTCTTGCAGCCAATCTAAAGTTGCAGTTGATGAAAGAGTATAGTTTTGACTCAAAGGTTGGTTGGTATTTTCATTTATGTTAATGAATAAAGCAATTTATGTTAATGAGACAATAAAGACCTATATTAGAACTTTCTTATTCATCAGTGACATAAACAAGTTCTTTGAACACTGGAAGAAGATTCCTCATTTTTTGTGCCATTAGCAATGTAATGGGTTATAGGCATGATACACTCTTAAGTTTAATCTGCATAACATACCTTTCTCCATCATTTTCTTATGTCTAGACAATCAACAAAGCAATAAATTAAGCCCTACTTTGTAGTGCTTATGAATTCTTATGGTCTAAAACACACCCACTTGGGCTGGTTTCAAGCTACCAACGTGGTATCACTGAACACTAACACAGAGCTGCAAAGAGATTCCTGGTAGCACACCTGTGTGTCATATTTTCACTATACAGCCATAATAAATGCAAATAACCTCAAGGACACAAATAATAACAAGGTAATTAGGAAGTGATAAGCTTTGAGTATTTATTACCTTTGTTTTTACTATAATGTACTTAATTGTAAATTAATGTGATTTAATTTTAAATAATAACTATATTTAACAATTGACTTTTGAGACTTCTAAAATTTTAATAATTGGCTCTTGTGAGCAGATACAAGCCAGGACCAGCTTACCACTGCTTCTCTGCTGTGTAGAGTCTTGAGTGGAGGCACTATATTCCGTAAAGGGAATCAAAGGAAACAAGCTGCCTCTCCACCCTGATCAACCAAGGGACAGGTCTTGACCCAAGCTTGGCCAGGTGTGTGCTCTCTTCTGGGCTCTGAATCTTAACTGAATCATAAAAGGAGGGAAGAAACAATTAGAGAACCATCACTCTGGCAGTGAAGACCAGACAGCTCCCGCCATGGGACTGTATCATGCTTCCCTCTCTACTGTCTGGAGATCCCTGATTGCCACCTCTTTCTACATCATTTCTCAAGCCTGTGATCCCCTCGTGTTCTTTCCATAAATTACATTTTGCTAAGTTAGAACATATTTCTATTGCTCACAATCAATAAATTTAACAAGTATTACATGAGCTCCTTAGGAGCAAGGACCGGATCATCTTCTGTTTTTAAGTTTTCACCTTACATAGTTCTAGCACTAGATGAGGGCTCAATAAATAGTTGCTAAGGTATGATCAGATTTTATAATTAGAGTGATATTCCTGATTATATAGATCATATATAAGTCTATAACATAATTTAAAATAATAAGTTATGTTCTCAATTCCAGAAATTATTTTTTTGTACTTTTTTAAAATTTCAGAATATTACAGCGGTACAAATGTTTAAGTTACATAAATTGCCTTAGCCCCGCCCAAATCAGAGCTACAAGTATGTCCATCCCCCAGACAGTGTGCACCACACCCATTACATGTGAACTAAGTTCCAGAAATTAGAAATAAATGCTATACTACAATGTTTGTGCATAGGACAATTACAAATGCTGGTGCAACAGCAAATGCTAGTGTGGATGCGGAGAGATAGGAACACTCATACACTGCTGGTGGTACTGCAAACTGGTACAACCTCTATGGAAAGCAATATGGAGATATCTCAAAGAACTAAAAGCATAACTACCATTTGATCCAGCAATGTCACTACTGGGCATTTACCCAAAGGAAAAAAAAAACATTCTATAAAAAGATACCTGCACTTGAATGTTTACTGCAGCACAATTCACAATTGCAAAGATGTGGAATCAACCCAAGTGGCCATCAATACATGAGGTGGATTAATAAAATGTGGTGTGTATATATATATATATATATATATACACACACACACCATGAAATACTACTTAGCCATAAAATAAAAATGGTAAACTAATACCTCTTGCATTAACCTGGCTGGAACTGGAGACCATTCTTCTGAGGGAAGTATCACAAGAATGAACAAACAAGCACCACATGTACTCACCATTACATTGGAACTAACTGATTAACACTTATGCGCAAATATGGAAATAACATTCATTGGAAATCAAGCAGGAGGAAGGGGGAAGAGGGAATGGGTAAAGTCACACCTAATGGGTCCCATGCACACTAGCTGTGGGGTGGGCACACTTATAATTTTGACTCAAATGGTACAAAAGCAATTTATGTAACCAAAACCTTTGTAATACTCTGAAATAAAAAAACCATATTTGTCAATAAGGTATTACTATATATTAAGATGTTGATGGTGATGGTGATCTTAATGATACTGGCAGTGAGAGGGCAGCAATGTTTGTCATGGTGTTGGATATTTCTTGTGTCTACTTTATAACCTGTCCACCTGCTTTTTACTCTAGTCATTGATGAGGCAATGAGCTTCACACAGGTGTGACCTGATAACTGTTTGCTTCAGCCTTACCGCATTTCCTGGTCCTTCCCTGACATCTTGGCAAGGCACAAGCATGCACGCACAGCCTGGAAGTGAAAGGGTTAACAGCTACGGGACAAGTCTTCATTAATGGAGAATAGAAGTCAGTGGGTAATTCTTTCCCTCTTTGGTCCTCAGACAATCCTGAGTAACACATTACATGTCTTTCCAGAGGGTCCCAGCAAGAATGAGCCTCATTTGCCCACAATGGTGACAAGAGAATCTCTACAAGGCGAAATTATTTTAGTTCTTTTTCCCATAATCCACAGTGAAAATTCAGCATACAGGGATCACTGGAAGATACTGAAGAGGCATCATCAATATCATATGGAGACATGTCATCCAAAACTGTTGGGAGGCTGGGACACAGACATACAGACACACACACAGAAGTGTCTGAGTAACTGTACCTTGACATTCACATAGCACTCGCTGGCCACGTTTTTCAGAACGCCAATCTGAAATTCCCCAAAGAGTCACAACATATACTTTCTAGGAAATAAAAAATTTTAAGACATTTCAAAGGAATTCTTCAGGCAAGTTTGAGTGTATTGTCTAAAACTGTTTGAATTAAATAAAGTGTGTACCACCGAAATTCAGTACTTTGAAATTCTGTAATAATAAGCAGAGATAGGGCAGTGACGTCAGCAGAAATAATATGTCATCGGAGGGCACTATTTAGTGCCAGTAACCATGGCAGACGCACCTTATAGAGTTACATATTTCAGGCATTTTTGCTCTAAACTTCTCTAGTGAAGGAAAGCATCAAAAAGCCTTTATCTATCATAGCTCCCACTCACATTTTAAAAAACATATGTTATTAGAGGGGCTGAGATGACCCTATGGATTAAATACTCTGGTAAATCACGCACGAACTCATTACCACCAGCAGAAGGCTTTTGGCCATATGCCATGAGATATTTGGGACAAAAATAGTGATAAATTTCTCCAAGCCATTTTTGTGTTCTTAACTTACTGTTTTATACAAAACAATAAATCATTCCAATTTTATTTATCATATTAGGAGAATATGCATGGAGCAGTTCAGTATATTTACTTACGATTAATGAACCTAAACTTAATTTTCCATTCAATCCTATGTAGCCAACTCTTTTCAATCCGATTCTCCCCCTAAAATTATGAAGCATGTCCTATTATACAGGGTACTATTTCAGAGAGAGCAGATGTTTTCCCAGTTTCAGTATTTTATGAATTCACATGCATTTCATAGAAAACATATCTTTCAAGACTCACAGAGCGTAAAGTGGCTTTAGTATCTCAGTATTTCAACAAACTGATATGAAGTCAGTTCAGAAGGAAAACAACAAAGGCCATACTTTCCATTTGAACAGATCTTCATGGAAAGCAACTTAGTTAAGTATTAAACAATGTTTATTATTGGCAATTGTTCTTTAGAGAAAGTTTTCTTAACAGAATTCATAGAAGAGTTTTGACATGCTTGTGAACTCCCTGAAAAGCCATGAAGAATTTTGTGTCTGTTGATGTACAGATTCCTCCAGGGAGAGGATTCACAGCTTTCAGCAGCTTCTCGAAGCATCCATGGCAAACAAAAAGAGCACAAAACAAACTTTCACTACTTTAAAGCCCGTGCTTTTTCTTCCATTCCACGATTTAAACACTGGATCTTCTCCATCTGTGCTCAGATAAGATCAAACACAATTTTTTTCCTCGTAGTTGTACAATTTATTCTTGAAGGCTTTCTAGGTAACAGCCTGACATTCTTTTCTCCAAAAGGGAGACAAACAAAGCTTCACTGGAAAGGGTAATAGTTGAGAGGAATGGTCTTTAAAAAAGTAAAAAAAAAAAAAAAAAGGCCAGAGTTGAAATCATTTCAGAGATATTTAGTGTCCACTCTGGGGCAGCAAAGTGCAAAGCATGTTGATTAACAATGTGTGGCTTTCACAGTATGAATTGGAATCACGACAGAATGTCAACAAAGGTGCTTTCCTAACGACTTACCTGGCTTAAGTCAGCATTTCCCTCAAACAGCAGAAGTTAATATTAACGTGCTTTCCTAGAAAAACCCTCACTCCCCTATCATAAGTCACACAACAAAGAGAGCGTTTGTGAAACGTCTTTTAAAATCTGAAAACAAGGAAATATAAAGACAAAATGTGTAGTAAAAAATATGTGGTAAAGTTCATAAAATGATGATATCCTGCATCTTTGTATCAAACACGTTAATCCCAAGGTAGAGCTGCTCTTTCTCCATTAGGTTTAAGTTCAGAACATGAAAGCCTTATATGTGCATTCTTATTAAAGAAATCCCAAACCTACAGGAGCAGTTCAGTTTTCAGAATCAATACAAAACCAAAGAACCCTTTATTCAATAGAAGTTTTATCGGACATTTTCATGAAAATGTCAATTTTCTTCATTAACTCTAAGTTTTGATGTCAATATATTTGGCAACAGGAGTGATATTTTGGTTTGTTTATTCTTAAATCACTGAAATTAATCAAGTATTATTACATTATGTTCCAAATGTATTCACTGAACAAACTGTCACTCAATGCTGACTACGTGTCAGACACCACGCTCAGTATACTAGCGATGGTACCTACGGATGTGTCACGGTGATAAAGAACAGACACGGTTCCTTAACCTTCACACAGAATGAATGGTAAATGAGTAAATCATTCTATTTTGGACAAGCATGAGTGATGATTAAGAAATCTTAATAACTATAAGTCAGATATCAAAAAGCAAATTGTTTGACAATAATAGCAACATTTAGTATGCTTATAAAGTGCCAGACATTAAACTAAGAAATTGAATCCTCTTATTGTGTCTAAACTTTACAGAAATTCTATGAAGTGAGGATTGGAATAAGACTCTGGGTCACTCGTGACAAAAACCCAATTCACAGAATCCAGTAATAAGAATGTAGTGAGAATTCGGAAACCACTAGCACCAGGTTCTAGAAGAAATGCTATCAGGTTCCTTACTGTCTGCCATCTCTTTTCCTCTTTTCAAGTCTCCATCACTCTTCTTTGTCTACGAATGAAATTCCTCTGGTCCTTCTGTCTACATGACAAAACTTGACTCCTCCATTAATAACTCAAGTTTTTAACTCCTAAATTTTTAACAACCAAAGAAAGGCTATCCTTTCTGGGTCAATTCTAATATTCCTGGAAAAGGACCCCAATGGGCCAAGGCTTATTGAGATCCCAACAGTGGACCAACAGTTCAGAAGTGAATTCTGTTATATCAAGTAAATAAGATCTTGAAATGTCAATCTTTCTGGTTTCACTTTCTTTCACACACTCTCCTCTTCCCTCCAACTAATCTGAGGAATCCAGAAGCATTACTATTTTTCTACAAGAAAAGTAAAAAGTACATTTACATTAACTTGGTTGGTTTATTGGCTTGATTTAATTGTGGTTGGTTGTTTTTTGTTTTGTTTTGTTTTTACACTTTCTAAACAGTCTTTTGAAAGTCAAAAGGAAATCAATCCCTGGAGGAAGTGGGACAAAGAGATTATATAACAAAGATTTAAAAGCAAAAGAAGGAAGGAGATGACCTTAACTCCTATGCCTGGAAGGAAGATATTAATAGTTGAGCATTACCCGGGCTGAGAGAGAGGACAGAACAATGGTGCGGATGAAACCTCAGAAGAGGGTAGAAGCCCCAGACCTAAAGGATCACAGGGGTGCTGGGTATGAAAGGGAGCGTTAGCATGAAAATACAGCCAGTCATCATTAAGTGGCCATCTCTAGGGAGCAGAGTAGAGCCAACATAATAGGCTATCCTCACTTCTGCAGAGAAACCATGTCAGTGGCTGCCATCACTGCTGGGCAGAGAGTGGCCACCATAAACAGCTTCCTCACCCCAGCAAGGCACTGTCCAGCATATGAGCATCTGTCTGTGCCCCAAGACTTTGCAAAGTCTCTGGAGACACCGTCTTTATCATCAGCCCAGGACACTCATAAGTAGCCCAGAACAGAGCACAGGCAACTTGGTCCACCCCATGAAAACAGTGGTGGGAAAGGGAAGGCCCCAGGACAGGTACTTGAGCGGGCTGAAGGGTGGAAAACTTGCCCTTATTTCACCACCTTGGCCATTTCTAGGGAAGCCATGTGGATGACAGCACAGGGAAGAAAAAAATCCAAAGAAAGTGCTGGCATGGGCTGCAGGCAGGTGAAAAAAATAAAAATATCCTAAAATATAAATATTCTCATATGACACATGAGGCAATTAATTCTTATAAAGTCAAATACTTTCCGAAGATCACACAGGAAATGCCAAGGCACAGTGCATACCTAGCCAATGCTCTGAGCCACGATGCGAAAGCACCTCAACACTTAGATCCCATGGTAACTTTTTCATAAATGGAAATGTACAAGAAGTATTTATGAAAATTTTTGGAATCATAAATCTGATTATCTAACGGAAAGCTAACTGATTCTGGCAATGTCTTAGGCCATTTTGTGCTACCATAACAGAATACCTGAGATTGGGTAATTTATAAAGAACAGAGATTTATTTCTTACAGCTCTGGAGTCCGGGAATTCCAAAATCAAGGGGCCCACATCTGGCGGGGCCCACATCTGGCGAGACCCTTCTGCTTTGTCGTCCGTGGTGGAAGGCGTAAGGGCCAGAGAGCCCAAGAGCAAGAGGAGGCCAAACTCACTTTTATGACCAACTCACTCTCATGATAACTAATGAACCCACTCCCGTGGCAACAACATTAATCCATTCACGAGGGCTCTGCCTTCTAATCACCTTTTCAAAGTCCCACCTTTCAATATTGCTGCCTTGGGAATTAAGTTTCCAACACATGAATTTTTGGAGACACATTCAAACCATAGGAGGCCCCATAAAACGCAGAAAGCTATCTGAGAGCCCTTAGAAACAGACGGTTCCTAAAATACTAGGTCGTTCCTAACACAAAGAAATGATAAATGCCTGAGGTGATGGCTACCCCAATTACTCGGATTTGATTAATCCACATTTTATGCCTGTATCAAAACACCACATGTATCCTATAAAGATATACAACTATCAAGTACCCATAATTTTAAAAAATGATATTATGTACAGTATTGGGAAGGGGGATTGTTTTTGTTTTTGTTCTTTGAGGAAAAATTTAGTTATTATCTCTATCCATTATTGCTCTAGACTATATGTCTCAAACTCAGATTGGGGTCTGAGGTTATTTTTTGTGGGAATTTTATGTATATTAGTTTGTATTTTGATAAAAAATGTGTATATGTGTGTGTGTGTATATATGTATAGTATGGATCATCTGGCTCACTAAAATGCCAATTTCAAGGTACAATGGGAATCTAAAAGCCACAGAAAACATGATTTCAGTCAACTCATATGAATTTCTTAAAAAAGTTTTAAAATCTTAAATAAAATTATTGGGTATTGCAGAAAAATCTTCAAATGTGAATAATTATTCTTCTAAATCATCACTTTAACATTGTTCTATTGTTTGAATATGGCAAATACGTACTAAGTAGCAAAGTTAGAGAAACTGAATTCAAGTTAACTTAAGCAACTAATGGAAATTTTGGCTCAGGCAGCTGTAAAAAATACTGAAAATATGCCTCTTTTTCTGCGTTTCTTTCCTTCTCCCCTTCTCTGTCTCTCTCTTTCCATCCATCCCTCATCTCTCGAAGTCTCTGCTGGGCCTCATTTTCTCCTACAACATACGCATGATACAGGGAGAAAAATGCTCAAAATCTCTCCGTTTATGACATCACAGATCATTATTCAAGAGCAAAGACTTTCTCACAGTTTTCAAATATTAAATTTTTTATGAATACCTTAGTTAACCCAAATTTGATCACATGCCCACCTTTGGACCAGCACCTGAGGCAGAGGGATTGGCACGAGAATTGATCATGTCTCATGCACGTGTCCACCAATTCGCCTCAAGTGTGGCTAATGTCAGGCCCACGGGAGTCACGTATTTGGTAGCGATAGAAGTAGTGGTAGGCTGTAGCCAGTTCGAGCTTGCTGGCGTTGACTACATGCATCTCTTTCCAACTCCAGATAGTGGGAACATTTACACAACAGAAATCAACATATGCTACAGACCAGGGGTTTTTTAATTTGCCTGAGAGCAGGTTGTTAAATACTTACCAGAAACTCCTGGATAGGAGCATTGTTTCCCTGGGGCTGGAGTTAGGGACACAAAAGGGTAGAGCCGTAACTATGCTATTATAAGACCCATCTGTTCTCTGTGAGTGCAACTAACAAGTAATATTCATAAAGCTAGCAAACTTATCAACCTTTACAATGATTTTTTATGAACAGAATGCTAAGAGAAAAGAGGTCTTTTAAAACATTCACCTGTTTTCAGACCATATAGAACAGAGTTTTGAAATTGCTTTTTGCATGGCATCTACCCATCTCATCAGGTTCAAATACAAGAAAACAATGTTCTCAGAAAATAACATGTTCTCAGAAAAGAAAAATAATACCATCCACATTCAGATAATTTTGTAAAAACATTATCTATATACCATGGTATCTCACTTGGAATATATTCAAAATTAGTCTTTTCACAGGTCATTCATGGAATGATAACATTGTTCGGTATTTCTTCGCCAAGGAAAGCATCAGGCCTTGATACATGACACTTACAGTAAATAAAGATATATTTTGATAAATACTTTCAAAACTTTTTCAAATACCCACATGCTATACAACAGAATTCATTTTTACAAATATTATTTGAACATCACCTACATCCAAGTCTCCAGTCTCATCTTAATGCAAAACTGAAAGTGAGCAAACTTCGATGACTCTCTCTCAGTGCTGATTTTTCTAAGATTTGTTGAATGTTTTTCATAAAATGGCTTATGGTCATAGGTTAGGCTGCCTAATTGAGCCTATTTTTACTAGTCACATAATGCACAGTGCCTTCTCTTTGTGTCTCAAATAGTTTTTTTTTACAGAGAAAAACTTCCTTTTGCCAAATTTAAATGGAACTTAACTTTTGAGCAACTATTAATAATAGCAATGGATTAGCTTATCATATTAACACAGCTAACATTTACTGAACATTTACTAACTTGCTAGACACTGCCAAGCACTTTACTTTCCTCATATTACTTAATCCATATAGCAGCTCTGTAAGATAGAATATCTTATCTCCATTTAACTTATGAGGACATCGAGGCATAAAGTAAATAAATATCTTTCTCAGGGTCACATAGCACTTGAACAGCATTTCCAGGAATCAAACCCTGATGTAACACCAAAATCCATGCACCCAACTGTCTAAATACATTAGCTGCAAAGTCACGCACTAAGGTGCTTTTATGCATCTATATATATATATATTTTTTTTTTTTAATTCAATTCCAACACACAAAGTCTCTATTATTATTCTCCTTTACAGAAGATGACACCAAGACACAAAGAATTTAAGAAACATATTCAAACTTCCAAAGCCAGAAGTGAGGATTCACCTGGCTAACTCTTTCTCCAGGACTTTTTCTATTACACTATGCACCTTTCTGCAAAGTCAAGTTACTGAATGTATTATAAGTTTTGTTATTTAAAAATTTGAAAGGAACAGCCTTAAATGATTAATGCAGTGGTGTTTGGCTATATTAAAATATGGCATTTGTTCGGATTCTCAATTCTACTGCCTCTGCGGGTAACAATAGTTAAGTACTCACTAGAGTAAATCACAGATGCCTGGCAATTTTGTGGAAATATGTCAGAGGGGGAATCTATGCTATAGAGAAGTAGAAATTCAGTATCAGCCAGTAGAAATGGAAAGAGTTAAATTAATAAATACAGGAGGCACTGTGTCAATCAGCTAGAACTTAGAAAAAAGAGAAATAAAACAAGGAGAGGAAACAGGCAAGATCTAGAATCATTTATATTCTTTAATCACAACAGTTAGATCAAAACCAGACCAAGCTGAGTTAAAAGTCTGTCAAAGCCACGCTGAACAAGTTCAACTCTTAATCATCGCAGCCCTGGTAACTAACGTCTTATTGTAACAGCCGCCATAGTGAGAAAACCACATGCAAGTGAAATAAACAATTATTAGGGACAGACCCAGAGACATCTATTCCACCCACCTTGGGGTGAGATCTAGGTCGGACTTTGGGGGATGGTTTGCAATGCAGAATGATATCATGAAGCGAAAGAATATGACAAGGATAAGAGTTACCTAGAGCCTCTGCAAAACAGGGAAGAAAACAGATCTTCTGAGTCCTGCTGACCTGTTGCTTCTCAAGCTGACTCCAACGGTGGAAAATCTGAATAATAAACCATGTAGATAATCCTCAATGCCTTGCCACACAGAATCAATGATGCTTGGAAGGAAACCCCAGAAATCAGAAACAATGATTGAGATGAATAATTGGAAAGGTATGCCATGGTACTCTTAGCAGAATCACCGTCACAGAGATGTCGAGTTGCTGGGAAAAGCAAGTACACGACTCTCTCTTAAGTCAAGGGATACACAGGGGGCCATCAACGTGGCCGCTTTTAACCATCTCAAATTTTTGAAATTTTAGAGGGAATTTACAGAGAAATCTCTAGCAAAACAAAGGTAATTGATTAGTAAAGTCCCTGAACAAAGAGTGTGAAGAAGCTTGGCTCCAGTAAATCCCATTTCTCAGGAGGAATTTTAACAATCAGAGAGTACGGTAGTTTGGTTTCAGTCTGGGGGGCAGTTGTGGTTGGGGAGAGTATTTCAGTAGGTGGGCAAAGAGGGAGCCCCTAATAATGGCAACAGGCTTAGAAACAGTCCATGAAAATTTCACAATCTACTTTTAGATAACCATGTATACTAGGAGACTTATGGACTAAGAAATCTGTACCTTGTATTTGCTTTTGGAATAATAAGCAAAGTGGGGAAGCTTCCCCAGACTCTCCCACGCTAGATGAAGTTCTACAGCTTGGATCTAAGGTAGTATCCATTACTGCATTGTGTGGCCAGATCTATCTTCTCCCACTAGACTGTGAGTCTCTCACTGACAAAGAGGTCTCCTAACACGGCAGGTGCTAAACAAATATTTATTGGCTAGAACTACTGAAAGGTAATAAAGTCTACTTGTCTTGCCCTAACTAATCTTAACATTGCCCACATTAGAAAAGAAATGACAAGTCCCTAAGTAGCTCCCATGCAGATAATGCTGACATTTCTTTCCCCCTTGGCCTAGAACTAGTTTAAAATCTGATAATTCTGTTTTTTAAACGATATTTTTTTTTCTTGGGAAAACTATTGCCTGTTTGAGCTACCAGTTTGTTCCTGCCTCATTTATCTTGCTTTTAACTCTGGATGGGTGGTCACAGTTCCATGGCGTGGGCACCACTCCACACAAGACGTGCGGGAGCGGCATGGCCCAAGCTGCTCTCCAGCAAAAACATGAAGTAACTGAAATGTGACGTTGTCTCCCTTCCACCTCCCTATCAGTGGCTCCGATCAGGAAAACATTTTGTACATTTTCCTGGAATCATGACACTCACATGAGTCTCTTAGGATCATAGTTTATATTCACTTACCTGTTTCCTAATAACCCTGCTGATGGTGCTGTGGGTCTAGTCTAAGGGTCAGCATCGCCACCTTTGTGACAGAGAGAGGGAGCAGTGAACTCAAGTAAATAAGGAGCATGAACATGAAAGCAGGTTAAAGCTTGGGTACCCATGCCCAAGGCTGCATCTTAACTAGAACAGGATCTTGAGGGAGATTCAAGAACAATCTAGTTGAAAGACGACAGATAAAATAAAACCCAGTAAATAAAATAAAACCAGGTAATAGGATAATGACCGTAGGATGTGAAAAGGCAGCAGAGAACACACTTCATTTGGGTCTCTGCAAATATGCTCCCTGACAAAGAAGCTTTCTCTGACCCTTTTATCTAAAACAATTCACCTCCCCTTCTTAGTCTCAGTCTCCTTATCCTGTTTTTTTTTTTGCGGAGAGCCCACACGGATTAGTGACTAAGGGCCAGATTCTGGCTCTGCACTGTTTGGATTGAATCTCAGCTTCATGGTGATCACTCTGATCTTATGACAAGGTATTCTGGATAACACTAAGAAGGGAATTTATAACAATCAACCTTAGTATCCAATTATAAATGTGTATGATTAGTCTGATTATATAATTCTGGACCAGATTCCATTCGTAAAACATTCCGTGAGTAGGAAAAGACAGGGGAAAGAGCAAGCTGGCTATGTATACATATATTAAATAGTAATTCACTTAATTAACAGATATTTATTGAGTGACTATCATGTACAAGACATCCCTGGGCTCCTTCAAAATTGTTCAAGAGGGGATGCAGGTTTCTCTCAGTCCCTTTTGTGGGAAGAAGTAGAAGGTAGAGGTGAAGTACTAACTTTTGAGTTAAGGTTTAAACCCTTACCTAATCTGGGACCCTCCTAACTCTGGGAATAGGAATAGGAAGAGGAATTCAAGTATCTTGCTGACCATCTTGCTTGTCCTTTCTCTAGAAAGCATCTACTTCTTGAAAGCACAAATACACACACACACACGCACACACACACACGCACACACTCTCATTTCTAAGTACCCTGGATTCCAGAATCAGAAGGAGAGAAACAATAGCAACCTACCATGTTAATAGTTCCATTTAGTGAAATTAATGAATTTGGGTATTCATATAATTTTGCCTTAATTAGTTACACATGTAAGTTATAAAGATGGAAAAAGATACACTCCACTAAGGGACCACGAGCAGATGTGTGACAGGGAGATAAGCAGGACTCTTCTGTCCTGGGGCTGTGATAATATTTCTCCATGCTGTCTGTGCAGATGAAGAGAAGTGGGTCAACAGTGTGGAAAAGAAATTTGCTCTCAGTATAGATATTCTGTATATAAATCCTGTCTTTGCAGGCCTTTTTCTGTAGTTTGAGATCGTTTCTCAGACCACGTTGATATAATATTTGTGGAATTAAAGAATAGTTAATTTACCATATCATTTGCACTGAGCATATAAGTATTGTAGACCTCCATAACAAAAAAAAAATTCCTAAAATATTAAAAGAAACACATTCTGAGCCAGTTTCAATTATAAATAATGGTAAACTTCTAATGATGTGCTACAGATCAAAAATCACTATAACTATAAATAACATAATGTATTTGCTATAATTATAATCTAAAAGCACAAGGAAACTTACCAAGAAGTGGCATTAGCAAAATGTCAGAATACGATATCCCAGCCCTTGTCCTCCATGCAAGTAGCAATTTGGCAACCGTCCACGGGCAAAAGTGCCCATGTGGAAGTTCTGGGACACAGGTAGGAGCTTGCAACACTCCAGGGAGCCCAATACTGAGAAAAGCTGCTTTGAGAAGGCAGCCCTGCACCCCAGTAGCAGGCCTGCCACCACAGACCTGGCTACAGATCCAGAAAGTGTCCCATTACCCTGTGGAATTAGCTCCAGCCCTACTTGTCTGTGGTCCCAGAGGAAGGCCTCTTCTGTGCAGGGACCTGGCAGGAGGCATGCCCACCTAAGCCCCCAGTAACAGGCCTGCTGGCAGCAGACTTCACTGCAAAAATGGAAGAAACCCCATGACCCAACTCCATCCCCTCTTGACCACGGTTCAGAGACAGTCCCAGCTATCTGGGGATATTACAGGAGAAGGTCATTATCTGCCAAAACAAGTCAGTGAAGATTAGAAGAGGTGGACTATTTCTTCAAATGTAAAGATGCCCAAAAAAAAAAAAAAGCTATAAGAATCAGGCAGCCATGACACCATCAAAGGAAACTAATAAGGCTCCAGTAATCAACCCTAAATAAGTGGAGCTCCACAAATTGCTTGACAGAGGATTCAAAATAATTATGTTCAAGAAGTCAGTGGGCTATAAGAGAACACAGATAGGCAAATAAATTAAATCAGGAAAATAATACATGAACAAAACGAGAAGTTCAAGAAATAGAAATCATAAAAAAGAAACAAACGGAAATATTGAAGCTGAAGAATACAATGACTAAATTAAAGAGAGTTGCAACAGCAGACTCAATCAAACAGAAGAAAGAATGAGCAAACTCAAAGACAGGTCGTTTGAAATTATCCAGTTAGAGGAACAAAAAGAAAAAAAACTGAAGAAGAATGAGGTAAGCCTATGAGATTTATGGGACACCATCAAGCAAACAAATGTATGTATTATGAAAGTCCCAAAAGGAGAAAAGAGAAAGAAAGGGAAAAAATGCATATTTAAGGAAATAATAGTTGAAAACTTCCTAAATCTAGAGAAGAAAGTGAACATTCAAATCCAAGAAACTAAAAGATATCCAGATAAGTGGAACCCAAAAATGTCTACACTAAGATACATTATAATTAAATTGTCAAAAGTAAAAAGCAAAGAGAGAATTTTGAAAGCAGCAAGAGAAAAACAACTCATCACATACAAGGAAGGGTCCCTAAGACTGTGAGGGGATATCACAGGAGAAACCTTGCATGCCAAGAAAGAGTGGTATGACACTCAAGGTACTAAAAAAATAAAAGTGTCAAACAAGAATACTTTATCTAGCAAAGATGTCCTTCAGACATGATGGAGAGATAAAGGCAATCCCAAACAAAAATAGCAGAGTTAATCATGACTAGACCGGCCTTATAAGAAGTGCTAACAGGAATTCTTCAAGTTAAAATGAAAGCAATAGGAAAGCATATGAAAGTATAAATCTTATTCTTAAAGGTGAATATAAAGACAAACGCAGAATATTATAATGGTGCCATGTAAATCAAATTTAACACTAGTATTTAAAGTAAAAAACAGAAGAAGGAAGAATGGCTACAATCAAAGAAATTTTTAAATGGAAACAAAATATAGAAAGACGTAAAATCCAACATTAATTTTATAAAGGGGGGAGAAGGTAATTTGTAGAATTTCTCTATGAAATTGATATTAAGTTGCTATCAACTTAAAATAGACCACTGTAACTATAAAGTGTTTGATAAGAACCCCATGATACAAAAAAGTATAGTGGATATATAAAAAATAAAGAGAAAAGAATAAAAGCACAGTACTATAAAACATCATCAGAGATGGCAAGAGAAGAACAAGAGAAGTATAAAACAATTAACAACATAGCAACGGTAAGTCCTTACTTATCAATAATTACTTTAAATGTAAATGAACTAAACCTCCCAATCAAAAGACATAGAGTAGCTGAATAAATAACAACAACAACAAAAAGACCCGATTATATGCATCTACAAGAAACTCATCTCAGATTGAAGGACACACATAGGCTGAAATTGAAGGGATGGAGAAAAATATTCCAAGCAATTAGTAACTAAAATAGAGCAGGTATGGCTATACTTGTATCAGACAAAACAGACTACAGGTCAAACAATGTCATAAGAGACAAAGCGGAGCATTATATAATAAACGTCAATTCAAAAGGAAGACAAAACAATTATAGATATACATGTATCCAACATCAAAGCATCTAAATACATAAAGCAAACATCGACAGATCCAAGGGGAGAAATAGAGAACAATATAAGAGTAGGAGACTTCAATATACGTAGGAGACTTTCATTCTCTATAATGGATAGATCATTCAGACAGAAAATTGGTAAGGATATAGTAGAACTGTAACAACTGAACAATACCTTAGGCCAAATGGACCCAACAGAAATATATAAGTACATTCCACTGAACAGCAGCAGAACCCTCATTTTTCTTAAGTGCGCATACAACATCGTCCAGGATAGGTTACATGCTGGGTCACAAAACAAGTTTCAACAAATTTAAGAAGATTGAAGTCATTCCGAGTATATTTCCAATAACAATAGAATGGAACCAAAAATCAATAACAGAAAAAAATCGGGGAGGAAATTGAAAAAAATGGCAATTAGTGGCGACCTCCTGGCTCTCTGCTCCCAGAGTGGGAGGCGACGAAGGCGGACAGCTACGCACGAGTGGGTCGCTCTCCCACGGGAACAGCATCGTGAATCTGCAGAGAAGCAGCGCGGGACGAGCAGCGCTGGAAAAACAAAAGGTGAATCGGAGAATCGACCACTAAGTTCGGAGAGTCTGAGACACACAATAGGGAATAGAGCGTGCGAGGGTCGCGCCTCCTGGCCGGCGGGGGCAGTGCGGTGGGACCCACAGGAGGACTCTTCCGCCACCGACCTCCGCACCCGCTCAGGCAGGGAAGTGTCTGAAGTCAGTGCGAGGCTGAGGCACAGAACGACGAGCTGTGTGAAGGGACAAAAGCGGGACACATTTTGGACTCTCTGGTGCTCCGTGCCAGGTCCGCACTGGGCAGGGCAGGGTCAGGTCTGAGTGGACACTTCCCCGTCCGCAGGAGGGAGTTTGGAGACCGGCTCCTCGCCTCTGGTGGCCGCGGGGACCAGAACAAAGGAGGTGAACCCTGAAAGGGAGGTTCTTCCCCTGGAAACCGCCTAAGATCGCCTGGTGCGGGGTAGGACAGAGAACATAGGAGCTCTAGGGGACTGACAGGAGACTGAGGGTCAAGGAAGCAGTGGCGACAGCTGGCAGCTTGTTGAGACAGGCTGCCGAACCCAGCGCCCACGCCCCGCGCCAGCAGTCGCCTCCAGGGCGGCTCCCTGCGGGCGGCGCCGCCATTTTGGGGCCTAGAAACGCTGCGGCGCCTGGCGGATCCGGCACCGCCCCGTCCCCAGCCCCGCAGGGCAGGCTCGGGCCACGGACCCAGGCAAGCCCCCTGCGCCACCCGGCAGAGCAGGCCCCGCCCTTGGAGGAGGGGAGTAAGGAGAGAAGCCGCTTCCTGAACATTCCTCCCCCAACCCGGCCTCTTGCCTTTTCCCGCCGGAAGGACAGGCCCCGCCTCTGGAGGTGCAGAGTGATGAGACGCAGCTTTTCTGGGCTGGGATGTGCGGTGCCCGCAGGAGGCGTTCCTACCCCTGCCAGAACGCTCGACTTTCTCTCCGGCAGGGCAGACCCCGCCCTCGGAGGAGGGGAGAAACGTCTTCTGGGCTGGGACCTGCGGGGGGTTCAGGATGCCCCTCCCCCAGCCCAGCGGGGGCAGGCTCCGCCCTTGGAGGCAGAGAGAAGGGAGAAAAGTCGCTTTCTCTGTGCGACTGGCATGTATCTCTGGGACCTTGGAATTAAGCAAAAGGGAGCAGACTGTTGATTAGGTCCAGCAAGTTGGTTTTGATCATCTGATAAGAATGTAATACTACTGTATAAGAAAGACACCTGCACCCGAATGTTTATAGCAGCATAATTCACAATTGCAAAGATGTGAAAACAACCCTAGTGTCCATCAATACATGAGTGGATTAATAAAATGTGGTATATGTATACCATGGAGTACTATTCAGCTTTAAGAAACAATGGCGATATAGCACCTCTTATATACTACTGGATAGAGTTGGAACGCATTCTACTAAGAGAAGTATCCCAAGAATGGAAAAACAAGCATCATATGTACTCACCATCAAATTGGTATTAACTGATCAACACATAAGTGCACATATAAGAATAACATCTATTGGATGTCGGGCTGGAGGAAGGGCAGAGAGGGGAGGAGGGGACGGGTATTTGCAAACACAGAGAGTGCAACGCGCACCATCCAAGGGATGAGTGCACTTGAAACTCAGATTTGGGGAGAAGTGAGGAAGCAAGGGCAACATACGTAACCTAAACATCTGTACCCCCATAATATGCTAAAATTAAAAAAAAAAAAAAGGTGGAGGAAAGCATCCGTGAACCAAGGAACATGGGCAGCCATCTGAAGCTGGATGGGACAAGGAAAGTATTTCTTCCTAGAGCTTCCGGAAAGAAAGACAGCCCAACTTAGACCTTGATTTGTTCCAGTGAGACCCATGTTGGACTTCTGATTTGCAGAGCTTTAACATAATAAATCTGTGTTGGTTTAAGTGACTAAGATGGTGGTAATTTGTTACAACAGCAATAGAAAATCAATAGTGTCCCAAAAAAAAAAAAAAAAAAGAAGGAGAGACCGTGTCTCCAACTGGAACAAACTGCAGAGTTGGTTATTATCAGTATAGTAAATATAACTTTTTTTTCTGGAGAAAAAATAGATTTATTTGCATTCCATTGTAAAAGATTCTCATTCCCTAAACTAAGATTCCTCTGCTTTGACGAAACCCCCTGGAGGTATATAACATTCACCAAGGTCCTTCTGTGTAATCCCTGAACTCGGGGGCAAGGGGAACGAATGCAAACATGAGTTCATGCTACTTGCTGAACTATGCATAATAAACTCCTTTGACTCAGGACTCTCATGGCTTCTGAGATCATCCACAAAACTGTGGTAGGCTAACTTGCTAGTTTGTAACTAGCATAAAATTTTAGAGTCTTCATGGTTCTTGGTAGCTATTGTAACTGGCTTAATATCCTTGTCTGTTAACTGTAACTTATATTTCAGTTCTAGGTTGGTTTTAATTGATTTATTATTTTATTATGGGTTGTATTTGCCTGCTTTCTTGCGTGTCTGGTAATTTTTGACTGTATGTGAGACGTTATGAATTTTACTTTGCTAGGTGCTGGATAATTTTGTATTCCTACATATATTCTTGAGCTTTGCTCTGGAACATTATTAAATTACTTGGAAACAGTTTTATTCTTTGGGTTTTGCTTTTAAGATTTCTAACTTAAGTAAGACCATAGCAGTGCTTAATATAAGGCACAATAGTCCCCATGACTGAGAAAGGACACTTTTGTGTGCTCTGTCCAATACCACGAAGCATGAGGTTTTCTAGTCTGGCTGGTGAGAACATGCATTCTTCCCAGCCCCACATGAATGGTAATCATTTTGAGTGGTTCTTCTCTTGGCCTCAGTTACTTTTCTCACATGAATGCAGAATACACTGATTAGTACTTAGCTGAATACTCACTAGGTAACCACTGCGTATCTGCAGAGTTCTTTTTCTCTGCAGCTCTCTTCCCTCTGCTACTCTGTCCTGTAAAATTTAGCTGTGTTAATTTTCTCAGACTCTCAATTTTGTCTTTTCAATTTAGAGAATCTGCCAGGTTGCTCTAGGCTTCTCTCCCTTGCTGCAATGCTTTTGGAAAATCTTGCAAGGCAATATGCGGGGGATGTAGTAAGGCTAACCTTATTTGTGTACCAGCTCCAGGGATCACTATCTTTGGTTTTCTGATAACCAGTTTCTCAAAAAATTCTTTCTTATATTTTGTTCAGTTTTTGGAGTTTTAGGCAGGAGGGTAACTATGAATACTATTATTCTATCTTGGTCAGAAGTGAAGTCCTCACCAGTAAAATTTTACCTCACAGTAAAATTACCTCATTGCCTTTAGAGCAGATTAGTTTAGTAACATCAGATTAAATTATTTTTATAGATTCTATTATGCTATTGGATTCTACAATGAATAAATATTTGCATAATCATTAGCATAAATACTTATTATTTTTAATTTTTTAAAAAAAATAACCCAGGTCAAGAAGGAAGTGAAATTTAAATGGCTGCAATAAATGAAGCCCATCTGTGCCAAAATGAGAACCAGATGTCCAATCTCCTTTGAGTCTACAAACATTAGCAACTGTTCCAGGAGTTTCACTTATGGTTGAAAAATGTTCCCTGTATGACAAAGGCAGATGTAGAAGAGACTTAAAATTTTTTTTAAGTAATTAGATAAAATGGAATGTTTGATTTTTATATTCTATAGTAGTTGTTTCCACCTTATTTACAATCTCTTCAAATGTTGAGGAACTCCTTGAAATGCTGAATAATATAAAATAATTTCTCTTTATTTCCTTATCCAGATACTGAGGAAACCCATCCCTTTTGGAATTCAAATATGAAATAAAAATCTGGTTTACCGGGGGTTCCCACATACCTCCTGTAATCAGATCCCCACTGTCTCATGTCTGCTAATCTCATTGTACTCAAAAACTACCTCAGTCATTGCACCCACCATATTATTATGAGAGTAGTTTCCTTTCCACAATCTTTTTAAAGGACAAATCTAACACTCATACACAGTAGGTACTCAACAAATGTTAGCTTATGTGAATTTTCATTCTTCTATGTTTGTACAAACATTGTGTGCCCAAATAATCACTTCATCTAGCCCCCTCCACCCATCTCCTAAGAGGCTACGCTCCTCTCATAAGTAGATCTCGTGGTCATTTGGGAATGAGAAGTTTCAGTGGAATTAGCTAAGCCAACTCATGGTGATGTCTCAGTTACACCATTTTGTTTTAGCCAGTAGATCTTATGTCAGCTTGGTGGGTAAACATGATATGTCTGTAAATACATTTAGTAGTATTAAAAACACAGAAGTACTTGCTAACAATAGTTTAGTTGCACTCAGGTATAATTACATCCTGGTGATCTGTTTTGCCTGTGTCAGATTACCAACTTCAAAGATGAGCAAACCATATGCTGGTTGCTCAGAGTCAGCATTTTTGCCACTTAAGAAATTTATTTCTGCATGTAAGTGTCTTTTGTGAGCCAAGTACATATTTTTGAATGGACATAATGTTCCATTTTATATTTTAAATACGGAAATGTCACAGGAGAGTGCCTTGGATGGACTATTTTAGAAGACAGAAATACCTCAGTGTATTTATTTGCCAACTTTAAAATTATCAGCAACAACAGCAACAACAATAACATGTCATATTCTTCTTCTCTTTGATTTTGTGTGCAAATATATGTCCTTTTTTTTTGCAGTAGTTATAAAAAGAGGAGATGAAGAAGGGCTGTAGTATGGACTTTTTATCTGTAAGCTTTCAAGAAATAATGGTGTAAAAAGTTTTTTGGTGTATTAAATTTTTTTTTACGAAGTGAAAATGTTCTAATACAAACAATCTATGGGCAGCGAGAATTGTTACAAATGTCAGAAAGAAATTTATAAAGAACAAATTTCATTCGCTTTTTTTTTAAAAGATGGCATTTAGTATTTGTGAACATTTCTATTACTGCCGGTCTCTTTCTCGTATTTATTCAGACATAATATGAAATCTACTAAATCACTGTTTTCAAATGTAACTGTTATCTAAATAAACAATAAAAAAGAATATATTAAAATATTTCATTCACTGGTTTTATGAGACTCTAATCCCTTGTACCCACCAAGACCTTTTCCTATATATAACTTTGATGTCATTACTTTGAAATAGATTGTTCATATTCTTGATAATTTCAAAGTATTTTCTGCTAATGCTTATGCTTTTCTCTTTAAATGAGTTTTAGTTAGTGAAATATGGACACAACAAATAAAATCGAAGCCATTATCTGAATTTTATTATTGCAGTAGATGTCATATAAGGTTGTTGACTATCTTTTTCTGAATGATGTAATAGTGGCAGAAATAATCAAAGTACTTTTCAATTTTTGAAATCTGTTTTATACTACTGTGGTGTTTAATTGATATTATTATTCACCACGATATATTATTTTTCTTTTCAGCTATTTTACTAGAGGTAGAACAATTATACTTTTCTCTGGTATATGGGTTTTTATTGCTTTATATGTTATTATAAAGGTGTAATTTAAATTTTATTAAACTTAAATAAGTATACTATCTTACGGAGGGAGGAGTGCAGCATAAATTCATCAAATGCTCTTTTTATAAGAGTCTGTGAAAGATACTAATATAACAGAATCATGATTTCTGAACTCTCAGCATTTGTAATATAATTAAGGTAAATAAGTACTGCATGCATAGTTTAAGAACAGAGTAGAATGTAATATGTGCTCCATAAAGGTGTACATTCACCCTATGGAAGTTTGGAATGGTGAAGCTGCTTTGGAATGAAGGGATCTAGAAAGGCTTCTCAGAGGAAATGTAGTCTGAACTTACCTTAAATTATAACAAGGCCTTCACTAGCAGATATGAAAGTAGAATGGGACCGAGGGACCTTCTGAGCAGAGTGAACCAACATAAATAAGCAGAATAACAAAATTGAAGTAACGACACTTCTTTTTATAAAACAGAATTTTCTATCATTTTCCAGTTATGCATTTAAGATGTGTTACTCAAACACTATGAGCTCCTCTAGCTTCTATCCAGGGCTATTTTGATAGTAAAAGAGTTATTTCATATAAAGCACTTAGCACAAGGACTGACACATAATTAGCACTCAGTAAACACTTGTATTTATTATGGCTATTATTTTACTAAATTCAAAATTATAAAAATATAAAAAACTGCTATCAAAATAAATTTTACAGAGAGTTTAGCATTTATTAAGGCACATCTTCAGCTACACTTACACTAACTTTATGTACATTATGTACAACATATTTTTTCTTTACTCAATTAGCTGAGCAATGGTAGGTACATGATTCCCCTGTTGAATCTTTCCTTTCTCAGGATTAAAATGTCAAATTCCTAAACAGTTTTAATTTCCAAAATAATTTTCTGATATATTTTGAATAGTACAGTAATTAGCGGGTTAGGTAAGAAAACTATCAAAAACACAGTGGTTTGAAAATCAGTCACGTTTGTGCTATTATTGACATGGAAGATTTTTTTTATTTATTTATCCTTAGCTGGGAGCTACGCAAGATTTTTTTAAATTTTAAAATTTTTAAAAATTTAAAATTTAAAAATTTTTAAAAATTTTAAATTTTTAAATTTTAAATTAATTCTTAACTGGGAACTATGTTTCATTAAAACAGCTTTAGGGGAAACTTCAGTGTCTGAAAATCTGCCAGCACATAAAAATACCTAAGAATTGTCCATGGAATTGAACAATTGGAATCGAAATTGTCTAGGTTGTATTGGTTGTTTCTCTACTTGCAAAGTTAGGTACAGTTAAAATCCTGTGGTGTATATCAGTCATCTCTAACTAGAAGAGAAATAATAAGCTTCTAATGTGTTTGTTGAAATATCCACCAAATTAGTTCTACTAAGTCATCTTTGTAGAGAATAACAGGAAAAGAAATAATATTTATCACATCGTTATCATCTTTGCCCAAGTGGGATTTATTATAATTCAGCCTGCTGGTTTGTAAATTGTCCCCTGACATAGTGTTATCTTTGTCCTCTATCTCTACAAATGAAAACTCTCTTTACATTGAAATGCTTTAGAAACTGACACTGAATGAAAACTGTCCAAATCATTCTCACTCTTAAAGATTTATTTTCACATTCTCTGAAGTGGTGGTATTTAGGATTCACCACTCAACTTGACAATTAAGGCTGCATTTCCTGTGCTTTTGTCCTGTACTGTTAATCAGCATTTCCTGTATAAATTTTTTTTCTTCCAATCTAGAACAAATATATAAAACAATAACAACAATAATAACACTACCACCTGAAGATAAAAAATAATCCATTATCTTTATATATAGATGTCAATTAAATAAAATCAGAAAGTCATTCATTGATAGTATCTATAAAAGTTCTGGAGTTTTTCCCTACTTTCATTTCTTTTTATTCCAAAACAGTTTGACACAATTTACGGGAAATGATTTCTTTCTGTGATAATTCTATAATTCTTATTTGATCATCATTGCAAGTATATACTGTATTTTTATTCTCATACAAAAGTTGTGTTTAGAGATATTACAGAGAACATCAGAAGAATATTCAAATTGCTTATCTTAACCTCCTCCAAGCCTCAAGATTGGATTTCTTGAGTATATCGCCAGTCACCTCTAATGACAGCGTTTTAAGCTGTTGATTTTTTCTTCTTCAGTACATGTGTAATTGATATAATAAACCATAATAGTGCCAATTATATAAATACATGTTTAGGGACTTTTTAGAAGGGATATTTTTGACACAATCCATTCTACTATCTCCTTCAAAACTCTTAGAATCTATTCTTTCACAATCAATTTGAGAGTACTTCTTAACACATAAATTTTAAACGTTTTAACATTCGTATTAACAACAAACATGTATCATAAAACTTCTTTTGTTGTTGTAGTTATAGCTTATAACGAAAATATTTATATCCTGGTTTCATATCACTAATTTTTGGTTTCTCCTTTGCAGTCCTTAACTGCTTATGTATATACACAAAGATTGAAATGCCAGCAAACAAAACAAAACCAGGTGCCTCCTCATAACTCTAAAGTAAATGTCAAGCACATTTTTATACATTATTGTTTAACAATCTGGTTTAAGTATAGTTAATCAAGGACATATGGCTTTTAATTTAAGCTAAATTAAAGTGTAATTATTTTTAAGTATTCATACAGTATCTGGCAACAATGTTAGTAAAGGTTATATACTACATTATTTATGATAAAAAAGATCACATAAAGCAAAAGTTGTGTTTGGGCAACATTATAAGAACTATCCCTATATAGCAATCAAATTCCAGATCAATTTAAAAAGTTGTCCTTGGAGTGCCCTCACTTCATGATTATGTAGCTGCATCACTTTAGTTCAACTTATCAGAGGTCTGAGGTATGAACCCATATTGCATATGTATCCTATTCCTAAAATTAATATACCTTATTGTTTGTTTAAGTTTTAGAGATTCACATTGTCTAAAAAATAGACTGCCCGTCGACTGCCTAGACTTTTCATATGCTCACATGTAATGTGAAGCTCTGCTTCCTGTAATAGAGTTTCCATTTACATTCTAAAGATTTTTAAATTGTTTACTTAATTCCACAATTACATTCCCTGCCCTCACTTCCCAGCACCTCTACCATAGCTCACCAGCTAAAAAATTAAATGTGCTAGTATAGTACATGTGTCCTTTAGGATATAGAATTCATTTAATAAAATTTAACCTCAAAATCAAAATTTGTTTCAATAATACATAAAGTGAGAGTTTAGTTTATTCAGCTACGAATGTCAGTGTTTTCCTTGTCTACAGTTCCAAAGAAGGTTTTTTTGTTTGCTTGTTGTTTTATGTAATTATATTCGTATTTTAAACTGGCAAATAAAAATTGTATATATTTATCATGTGCAACATGATGTTTTGAAATATGTGTACGTTGTGGAGTGGCTAAATTAAGCTCATTTAACGAAGGGTTTTGAAAATTGTCACAGTTGAGTTTTCATCTCTGTTCTGTTACGGAGAAGTTAAATTGCTTACATATAACAGTCTTTAAACTCAGTGTTTGAATCTGCAAAATGTAGATAGTAATAGTTACAGATGCTGCAAGAATTCACTGAAATCGCATGTGCAAATCACCTAGATCCGTGTCTCCACGTCTGCATAAGCAACTCTTAATTCTCTTTACAGACCATTTAAATTTGGATATTTAGATACATCATTTCAAGCGATGCTACTATATTTCTCTATGCAAATCTTAGCTTTGTTTGTTTATTTGTTTGTTAAGGGATACCAAAGCATATTACTTACATGTAATTAAGTAATTACTTACTTACATTACAACTCTTTCATGAGAGGCCACACTTCACAGCAGCAGCAGAATTTTCTGTTCTTCCCCAGAGAAGTTCACACATTTTTTCTTCCATTGAAAAACAAATAACAGACAATTAGTTTTTGTCTTAAGGTAAGGTCTGCTTGTTAAAAATTTGTCATTTAGAGATTAATTTATGCCGTGTGGAATTTTGGCTCTGTAGTCTCAAAAATCACAACTCTTAAAACCCAAAGGCTCTGAAAAACCAGTGCCACCTTATTATCACATGCTTAACCGCAGGATATTCTGTCATCTTACCACTATTCTTTTGTTCCATTGTTTAAAATCAGTGTAATAAGGAATCTTACATACACAGTCCTGGACTCATATTTTGCAGGTGAGAAAGACTCCAGAAACAAGAAAGGACATAACCTGGGTCACTTCAAAAAGCGGTAGATGCAGATTTGCTCTAGCTGATGCCTCAGTTAATATCTTTTATTCATTCTACACTTTGGCTTCACTGAAAACGTTTTCTGTTTTATGGATAAATATCCCCAAGATATGCCACATGCATTCACCCCCCCCACCTTACCCTGAAAAAAGTAATTTCTGAAACTTCATGATCAAATGTAGTAGGAAAAGACAAAAAAAAAATAATAATAATAACAGAAAACTGTCTGCTGCAGACTTCTCAGGTATTTCTTTGGATACATCTAAAGCTTGGGATGAGTCTAACAGTGACAGCCACTGTAGGGTCTTACTGACACTTTTCAGATGAGGTGTGTGAAAGTCAGCATAGTTGAAAACCACTGCCACTATCCAGGCTCAAAGGCAATAATAGGGAGAAACTGCTGGACTGAAGTGGATTTTATCACACTTCCTGATTGACAGCCTGGGACTCTCTCTCCCAAGTGGAAACTTTAGTAAGGGTGCTTGGTCTGTGTTTTTCTAAAAAAAAAAACAAGCAAACAATTTAGGACTGTTGCAATGACTTGCTTATAATACACTCAAGTTATTTATTCCATAGATACAACTTCACTTTTATTTAATTCACATGAGTTAAAGACAGTAAAAAGTAAAGAAAGGCTCTACAACTTTCCCCAAATCATTAATTCAGGGAGAAAACCAGGATTCAAACTTGGGATATGTATTAATAGGTATCAGAACTGTACTCCTTCCAATACACTATTTCACTTACTCTAATTTTCCATGAAGGGCAATATTAGTACCCAAATCTAGTTTTTATTTCCCCAGGTTGAATGACAATATTGGTGGCTATGACATTAGAGCTCCATAATACCCTCGACTACCTCATTGTTATTTATGGTTCAGACCAGAGGTTGATGAACTTTTTCTTTAAAAGGCCACATAATAAATATTTTAGACTTACAGACTATACAGTCTTTGTCACAAGTACACAACTCACCTGCTTTATCACTAAAAACAACAATAGATGATACCTAAGGAATGGACCTGGTTGTGCTCCAAAATCTTTATTTGTAGACACTGAAATGTGAATGTCATGTAATTTTCACATGTCATCAAACATTCTTTTTAGGAAAATGTTTTAATCATTTAAATATATAAAAGTGATTCTTAGCTCATGGATTGTACAAAAAGAGATGATGGGACAAAATTGGCCTACGGGTTTGTTCATCCTTGACATAGACCTGTTTAAGGACAAGGGAGCATTTCTCATATGGTATAATTTACAAATAGAGCCCTCTCAGCTGTTACTACTCGTAGCTCAGAAAACGAGTTTGGTCAAATTCTTTTGTGAATTCTCCAACAAGCTTACTTTTTAACCGAAGTTTATTATACTAGACATTGAAAAAAGTATTCCCACTAGAAAATACTATTTACTAAGTATTTAAACTGTAAAACATCCCTCAATATTTATTTACTCTGTAAAGATTTATTCAGTATTTAATAAATACTGGGCCAATGGTGGGATAAGAAAATAACAAGGAAAATTTATGAGCAAAATACTGTGTAGGATCTTGGAAAGAGATTTCTAATTTTACAGTATGCTTTCTCAGTAAGAAATGTCTTGAGTGTTTCATGCCACTTGCCTGGAGGCATGCATATCTCAATCCCAGAGAATGGAGCTCTGGATGAATTAGTCCAACTGCATTATATTAAGCCTGGAAAAGGTTGCCTTTAACCATTGAAAGGTCTATAATTTATTAAAGCCTCATGATGATGTTATATAATTCAGCTCCTTGAAATGGAGCTCAGCTTCATTAATTAAATAGGGGAAATATTCCTTTCTTGTAGTTAGAAAGAGAAAATACATTCTTTAGAATAGCCAAATTGATTGTGTGTGTGTGTGTGTGTGTTTGTATTAGTGGATGGAAAAGGATAAACTACTGAATATTCTGGTGAGAGTTAAAGTATTTTCTCAAGAATGTTTTTATGTAGTCAACTATACATGGAGAAAATATTGTGAAAATATTATCTGAAAATATAATACACACATGTACATGAGACTTTGAGAAGAATTGTAGCCATGCAATGACAGTATACCTGTGGATTATCAACCAGAATCCTTGATGAATGTGAATCTTCCTGTGGCTCATATACTTCTTCTTTTATATTAGTCTAATTCTCTGTCTTAGAAGGAGAAGTCGGAAGCCAAAGGAAAATGAATATTGGAAAAAGGGAAGAATCTTTACAAGAATGTTTGATCACTTTTACCCTGTTATGTGCATTTGCTGGACTCAGACCTGCCTGTTAGTGCAAGAACCACCACTGGAGAGAGTTCAAATCTCTCAAGCTTCCAGAAGATTCTTTCTTATGCCACAATTACCTGATTGCTCTTGGAATACATAGAAACTTATAAAATGGCCCTAGAGTTGAAGTAGCTATATGTTCAAGGCAATTAAGTTCAGAGACTATTTTGGGTTTAGAAATGTTGTGGGGATTCTTTCTAGTCCTTTATTTGCCATCTTTAGCATGGAAGCTTTCTTTTGTGGGAGTGAGGGTAAACTTTCCCATTTCTAGTGGGAATACTTTTTTCCCTTCACCCTTTATTGTGAGATCAACTCACAATAAAGCAGATTAAAAAGGGAAAGAGATTTATTTACCATGCACACAGGGAGAATCACAGAGTGATTGCCCAATATACCAATGATGTCCAGAATTTTATATAGTATCATTTTAGAGGGGGGTTGAGGAATATAGATAATTCTGTTAGGGATAATACCTGGTTACTAGGGAGGATGAACAGATACTAGGGAGAATGAACGGATAAGAGGAAACAGATTGACTTGTAAATGATTCTCTCTGGAAATTAAATTAACCTGAGAGATATATATTAATATTTAAAATAATGTGGGCTACGTCTGGTTGTATTCTTGATTTTCTTTCTCAGTAATATATTGAGCTAACAGGGAGGGGAAGGGAAATCGATTGTTCTTTTGATGGGTCTTTTTTTTTTTTTAAATGCATAAAGAGGGAAAGTCCCTTCCAGCACCTGTTGATCTCTAAGGGCTTTTAATTCAAAATACTTTTCATACTAAGAAGTCATATTTTGGAGTGAAGTCTCTTGAGCTCCTTCACTTTCTATTACACTTCCAATGTTATGATTGGAAGCCAATATTTTATGTTGCTAAGAAGGGATAGAGGAAAACAAGCTAAACTGTAAGAACAAATATCCATAAAAAGATCAAGTTCTGATCATCTAATACCCCAGTTTATTGTCTATATCTCCACCTGATACGTAACACCTGAAGTATTCACTGTCTTCAGAATCACCTCACACACATACACACACAAAACACATATGCAATAACCCACAGGGTGTAGTCTTCATTGTGGCTCTAATGGGTTATATAAAATCCTTTTAGAAATAAGCAATGAACAGAAAACAAATAAGACCTTAAGCATGTCACTTAATTTCCAAGTCTATTTTTTTCTCCTCTAAAATAAATATAAACAAAAAATTATATAAACTCCATCCAAAAACACCTCCAGATTTTTCTGCAGCCATTTCCCATGCAATGTGTTTTTCCTGAAGGTGACCGATTTATACATGACAAAGGAACCTAGGCATAATTTCTAAAATTCTAGCCATTGAATTTAAGCCTGTATTTTGCCTCAGCATTAAAAGTTGTCCATCTCACTTTTCTTCCTACTGACACTCTGCAACAAACTCAAATATCCTGCTTTGTCAACATGGCAAAACATATTAAGCATAAAGTCAAATTGGAGGTTCATTGTCTCAAGAGTGAGTGCATGCCGATCATGCTCTGGAAGATACAAATACTTGCCAAAAGTAAATTGTTGTAAGTTGTGTGTTCATTTACTCTAAACTCATGTTATGAGTTTAAAATAATGAAATAAATGAAGTATGTAATTTAAATGATTCTTCATCTGTTAGTGGTATTTGTGCCAATTTTCAATAGCTTTTGGGAGTGTTAATGTAATTTGATTTCTGAGCAATTAAGCAGCACATTTAATACTAGCAAAATGATTAATTGGAAACTTTGGATAATATGTCCCCAAAAAGTTAACTTTTCCTTCTTAGGTAATTCTTTTCAAAGCATTATAGGATCATAGGTTTATAAAATTTCAGGCATGAAACAGACATTAGAGGTTGTATAATCTAACTGCTAATCTGATGCATAAACTATGTACATTTTCCCTGGAAAGAACTGCCTAAATCTTAGAGCAGCACACATAATCTTCTAGAGAAACCCAGTCCATTGCAAAATGGCCTGAACTTTTTAAAAAAGACTCCTTACATTTATCTGTCACCTATAGTGTTGCAGAAACTCTGCTTGATGGTAGAAGTGCAAGGTTGATTTAGATAAAGTTCCTGTGTCTCCAGAGAATTTGCAATCAGTAAGAGATTAACAGGTAAAACAGATAATCATGATTCAGCACAGGAAATGCTAGATAGAGGTGTTCGCAGAACACAGTAAGAGCACAGAGGATGGCAGTTAACACAGCCTCAGAGTTGAAAAAAGGCTACCCCTAAGAGCTAACTCCTTATGTGAATCTTGATGAAGGATGGTTGCCTAGAGCAATCCATTTGGATATTTGCGACAGATTAAAAGGGCTGGGGATGTAGATATGGGAATCATTAACATATAAGTAGATCTCAAAATCATAAAATGGACTTAAATTGCCTGGTGAATGAGTAGAAAATAAAGAGGAACAGACCAAGACTTGGTGAGCAGAGGAGGGGCCTGTGAAGGAGAAGGAATGGCTGAGGTCACTTACCCAAAGTTATGAAATGTAGAGACCAAAAAATAAATATCAAGCAAGAACAGCATCAATTAGGAATCTTGAGGGCTATTAGGAAATTGTCCAAAAATAGTCCATTAATTCCATGGAATTAAATGAGAAGCCAATCCTGGTATAAAATGAATTGCTCAGGTCTAAAATTTAAACCTCAAAAGTAAAATCAAGGAAAAAGCCTAAATTGCATAGTAAATTGAGATTGTCAATGGGAGAGTAAAGTGACACAGGTGGATGGGGAAGATGAGCCTGAGTCCAAATACATGTCACTAATTTTGTTTTTATATAATTTAGTGGCTGTATTAGGGGCAAGGCCTGGGCTTTTAAAGGTATGACTGAAAAGGGAATTGAGTGCTAGTTATAGCTAATGGCAGAGTTCTGTAACTAGTGAGGCCTAATGGAACAAGGTATCTTTTTCTAAAGAAGACACTTTTGACCTTTTATGTTAAAATATTCTAATTTGCACCTAAAACTTTCATCCTGCACAGGTTAAAACTTTTATGATGTTGGTCATGACCGAGTAGTTCACCTTTGTCCATTGACCTGTAAACAATATTAGTGGCTGAACTCTATGGTTCCTCCTAGGGAGGGACCTCCCTTTGTTTACAGAAATTTTTTGATGAGCGATTAACACAGAAAATAATAACCTAAATGCCTGGATGCCCACCAGGAAAGCATCAGAGAAAATGGTTGACAAGGAAATAAGGAGATGTACTTTGCTGACTTGCTTTTGTTTTCTCCTAGAGAGAGGAATAGTGTTGAGGAGATTTAAAAAGATTATAGAAAAAGAGGCATAAGAGAAGAGCTATGAAAGAACCCAAGATTGGCTGCCATGAGCAACCATTGCATACATGTGGATGAGAAATATTTCAGAGAATAGAAACTTCTAATAAAAAGCTTAAATTTTCCTTTATTTTTTTTCTCTTTCTTTCTCTGTGAAATACCTATTGTAAATTTCATGCAACCATTATATGATTGATTTGTTTTCAAAGGCCAATGAAGGTAAAGAGTCTGAGCATTTTCTGTCTGGTTAGACATGGTATGGAACTGGGGCAGTCCACATGGAAGGAGCTGCTCAGAGGGAGAGAAGTAAGTTTGGAAGGTAAGATGCAGAAGTTGAGGCCTGTCACGCTACCCCTGGGAGAGACATGGGGCTGGGATACAGATAAAGCAATAAAATTAACTTAATTGCATTGACAGCTAGTAAAGTCTGGCATGTCCTTTTTCATAGGGAGATTACGTTTATAAAGAACAGTACCCGATACTCCTAGGTTTAAATATAGTTTTATTATTGACAAGAGAGCAAAGAATCACTGAGTTTTGATTGGTTGAATACATTACAGGTTTAATTCATTCAAGACAAGTAACACATATTTACATGACTGCAGGTTTCAAAAACCTAAGTTAGGGTGAAGTATAGCTGTGCCAGTTTTATATTTTGCAAGATACTACTTACATTTTCATGATTTGTTTTATTTGTTTAAAAGAAATGTTTTATAATATCAATTCAATGGATTCTATAATTAGTTTACTACAAGAAAAATGCCTCCAAGAAAAATGGCTAAAAATATGTTTATTTATATCATGTAGATTACACAATGTATATTGTACAAATGCAGCAGAGACACGTTCATTGCCAAATGTTCATCATTCTCATATTATTCCAAGAACATACTGGTTACAGTCTAGTGTTAGGCTGATGATCTATTAACGTTCCTAGTATAATTCAAGCCCTAGTCTTTGACTTATCTTCCATGCAGCCAAATTCTTTTTGTGTGTGTGTGCTAGATTTTATAAACATAATTTAGCAATGATATTCTTTGTCTTCTTAAATGGACATCATCCAAATTCCCAGTACTTCTCAAATATCTTAAACTGAAATAATGAATGTATACCTTATTATTGTTGTTTTCATTAATAACATCGTTTCCAAGAAGGCTTTTATATGATGTTAAGCTCTGTCTACATACCTTATCAGGGCTAAGAACAGAGACCAACTTTTTTTCCAGCTATTTCTTGATCAAGAGGAGATTACTTTAAATCCATAAATAACTTGACTGCAAGATAATTTATCTGAACAAACAGTTTACCCATCTGGGTAAACAACTTAATTTTCACAGAACAATTTACTTACAAATATGTATTTCAAGTCCTCACTTTGCTGTGTCCACCAAACTATTATATTATAAATGCTGCCCTGTTATAATCACCTTCCCCCCTTTAAAGATTTATCCTAAACTCAGATAAATACTTAATCCCAGATACAAAATCCCATTATATATCATTTTCTGGACCTCCTAAGACACTAAGACTGTCAACATAGTGTTCTTACATATGATGATAATTCTAATCTACCTAGCTTTGATCGATCAACAGTTTTATATAAATTTATAAAGTATAATATTTATGATAGATTTCTAATAAAAAACTATGCAAACAGAAGAAAATGCAGTATATCTTTAATGTGCTGGAAAAAAAAACTTGTCAGTCTAGTATCCTATACTTACTGAAAATAACTTTGAATAGTAAAAGAAAAAGAAATAATTTTTATGCAAACAAAAATATAGAATTAATTGTTAGCAGATCTGTAATATAAAACATGTTCGAGAAAGTTTTTTTCAGGTGAAATTAATATGATATTTAAGTCACCTACAGCTGTACAAAGAAATGAAATGTTGAGAATGTCATACATAAAAATAAAGATTCACTTGGTTATTTTTACTACTTCTAACATATAACTATCTAAAGCCAAAATAGTAGCTATGTTTTATGTTTTTAGAGCATATGCAAAATTTAAAAGTATAACCAATAACGCAAAGGCTTGGACTGAGAATTTTGAATTATTAATACAATTTGTAAATTCTCTACAGAATATATCCGCATAAACTTTGGTGTATTAAAGAAATATATTGTAAACCATAGTGTAGCTACTAAATCCTTTTTTTAAAGATGGACTCTTCCTCTGTCACCCAGGTTGGGGTGCAATGGGATGATTACAGCTCACTGTAGCCTCAAACTCCTTCATTCATGCAGTCCTTCTACCTCAGTCTTCTCACTGCTAAATCTTTTTTAAAAGAGATATATACCATGAGTCAATACTGCATGTAAAATTAAATAATAACAAAGAAGAAAAAAATACTAAATGAATAAATAGAATACAGCTAGAAAAAAATGAAAATTTTTATCCAACAATAATTACAATAAATGTAAGTGGTCTAAACATACCAATTAAAAGACAAAGATGATCTGATTGAATAAAAAAGTAAGACCCAACTATATGCAGTCAATAAAATGAACACTTTAAACATAAACCAAAAGGTAGATTTTTTAAATCAAGAACATATATACAATAAAAAAATAATTTTTTAAAAAGCTGATGTAGCTCTATTGATATCAGACAAAGATATTTCAGTACAATAAATATTGCTAAGGACAAAGAGTGATAGTACATAAATATGAAGAAGTCTAATTTCTCAGAAAGACATACAATTCCTAAACGAGTATGTGTCAAAAAGCATACTTTCAAAATGCATAAAACAAAGATTGATAGAACTAAAGGGAGAAATACACAAACCTGCATTAAAGTTTGAAATTTCAATACTCTTCTTTTAGTAAATGATGGACAGGAAATTAATAAGATTTAGAAGGTCTCCAACAATACTATCAACCAACATAGGCTAATTCTGAGTTACAAAACCCTTCATTCAACAAGAAAAATGTACATTCTTTTAGTGTGCATGGAACATTCACCAAGACAGACAAACCACAACAAATTGACTAATTGAATGTATGTTCAATATATGTTCTTGAACCATAACAGAAGTCAGTTGCAAACTAATTAACAGAGAGATATTTGGAAAATCCTCATCCTCAATTATTTTGGAATTGAGTAACACACGAGTCAAATAGAAAATCTCTAGGGAAATTAGAAAACATTTTGAATCAAATGTAAATGAATGTAACACATATCAAAATGTGTGTAATGAAATTAAATCATGCTTGTAGGAAAATTGGTAGCATTCAAAAACTATATTAGCAAAAAAGAATATATGACCTAAGCTTCTACTTAAAAAAAAAAGAAGAAAAAATAGAAAAGTCTGATGCGCAGGTTTATCATACTTATTTCAGTTTGCGTTTCCTCTTTCATTATCATGTTTTCAAATGTAGAATTTGAGATTTTGTTGTTTTGAATTTCCATATGAAAGAACCTTTCTGACTTATGTTTTTGCATGTAATTTTCAGTTTTATTCCATTATGTTCCAATATTGTTTATAATATTTTATGTTATACAACTTACTGATGTTTTCTTTGTGACCTAATACATGATCAAACTTCATAAATGTTCTGTGGACACATAAGAAGAAAGAGTATTCTCTATTACTTTAGGGTAGCATTTGGTACATATCCATAAGAACTAACTTGTTATTTTGTTTAGGCCCTGTGATATGTTTTGAGAGTTCTATATTAATGCCTCCTTGATTAAGAGATTTAATTTATATCACCTTTCATCTGTTATAGTTTTTGCTTCATAAAAGTGATTGCTATATTATTTGGTAAAAGAATGATCATAATCATATCATTGCTGTGATCTGTGACTTTTAGCATTAAAACATGCCTTTCTTTGGCAAGTTTAAATTTTGGTTTGTATTTAAATTTATAATCAGGAGTCCTGCTTTTTTATTGTTTCCATTTGCCTGGTATGCATTTATTCTTTAGGTTTTGTCTGTCTAAGTCACTTCATTTTAGGAATGTCTCTTGTATACAGTATGTAGGTGGGTCTTGTTTCATGAGGTAAATTGAAAATCATTATTGTATTAAGTAAGTTAAGCCAATGAATATTGGTTAATTTGATTACACACTTGGTCTCAGTTTTGTCATATTTAAAAATCACATTTATTATGTTCATTTGCTGTTTATTTTTGATATATGTTCTTTGCTCTTTAATTCTGGAGAGGATATGTTAAAAGTTCCAGCAAATTTTTTGTAATGTTTACATATTTTCTTAAACCAGTTTTAATGTCCTCAATCCCTTATTTTCTTTCTGTAACATTTGATCTGATATGTAACTTAATGCTTTATTTTAACTCCCATTTATTGTCTATAAAATAATTCATAAGCCTATTCTATTTTCCTTTTTCTCTATACCTCTACTTTCATTTTTAATTGCATGGATTACATTTTCTCACAACATGTAACATTTGTGTAGTAGTCATCTATACTGATTCTGTAGGTTTGAAGCAAGAGGCTCAAGAATATGCACTTCTAACAAATTTCTGGTTGATGTTGTTACTGCTGCTTAGGGAACCACACATTGAGGACTACTACCCTCTGGAAACATGAGGATAAGGTAAGAATACCCCCTCTTCACACTTCAAAATTACCCATATTTTGTTTTCTTTGTTTAAAAAAGATAAGCATGGTGTTAATTAAAACTGTGGATCTTCATGAGGCCACTTCTATGGCCTAACAATGTTTCGTGGGTTTTTCTGTGATCACTGGTAGGGAATTCAGGTTATGCCATAAAATAGCTCTAAAACCTATCAAGTCATGTTGTACCACAAATCAGATATTCACTGCTTTTTCTATCATGTACCTCAAATTATACCAATCATGTTGTTCAGTGTAACTCACTGGAGATTATATAATGAACCCAAGTACATAAGGAACCAAAAATCTGAATTCGAACACTATCAAACTTAAATTATTTGATTGCCACAGAAGAATTAAAGTTATAGAAAACTTTAAGTTAAAATCAAAGACATTAAAAGCCAAACATCTTCCATATTTGTTTTATGTTGGTTTGTTTCTTCCATCTCAGCAAGAGGTATCTTAACAGGTAGAGACGGAATATGTTGCTTCATTTTTCTTGCCTTTTTTTCAAGTAGAATGAATATGGTTTATTTAAATGCTCCAAGTTTTAATGAATTCAATTCCAAACCAATTTTGCTTGTGTTATTTTTCCATAGAATATCCTAAACTAGTAGTATTAAACAAGAATTGTCAAATGAGGGCACTTCAAGAAGTTCACGGAAAATGGAATTAAAAGATATTAATAAAAATTTTTTAAATGAACTACATTTCTCAGCATAAGCTTCATCAAGTTCAAGATACTTTTGTAATCAATGATACCAGCAATTTAGTCCATCCCTAATAACAGAAGGTGAAGGTGCTAGGAATTTAACCATGTCAATGCAGTCTATTTTACATTATTAGGTGAAGAAAAGTGGGTGTGCTTTAAAGATTTTTTTTTTTTTTAGTTAAGAAATAAGAAGAAGTTAGGAGAAACCAAATTAGGGCTGTAAGGTGGATGTTTAATGATTTTCTATTAAAATCTTAGAAAATTGCCCTTGTTTAGTGAAAAAAATGAGCAGGAGCATTGTCATGATCGAGACGGACTCTTTGGTTAAGATTTGCTCTTGAGTGTTTTTCTGCTAAAGCATTGGCTAACTTTCTCAAAACATTCTCATAATAAACAGATCTCATTGTTCTCTGCCCATCCATTAAGTCAATAAGTGAAATGTCTTGAGCATCCCAAAAAGACTGTTGTCATGATCTTTGCTCTTGATTGGTCCACTTTTGCTTTGACTGGACCACTTTCACATCTTGGTAGCCATTGCTTTGATTGTGCTTTGTCTTTAGGGTCATACTTTGTCTTTAGGGTATTGGAGTCTATCTCTCCCTTTATTTCTAATAATATTTGCTTTATATATCTGTATGTTTCAGATATATAAAAAGTTATAAACATAACTCTTACTGAATCAATCCCTTTAAAATTATATAATTACCTTGTTTGTCTCTTGTTATGGTTTTTGACTGAAAGCCTGTTTTAGATGGTAGAAGTATAGCTACTTCTGATGACTTTTGGTTTCTGATTGTGTGGAGAATCTTTTTTTCATTACTTTCCTTTCAGTCTGCATGTGTCTTTACAGGTGAAGTGAGTTTATTGTAGACAGCATATAGTTGGGTCTTTTTTTAAAAATGCATTCATGCAATCCATATCTTTTAATTCAGAAATTTTGTTTACATTTTAGATAATTATTAATAGGTGAGGACTTATTTCTGTCATTTTTGTTGTTTTCTGATTATTCTGCATATCCTTTGTTCATTTCTTCCTCTCTTATTATTTATGCTATTTGATGGTTTTCCATAGCAAGAAGATTTCATTCTTTTGATTCCTTTCTCTTTTTTATGTTTCCTATCTACTCTACAAGTGAGTTTTATAATTTCAGATGCTTTCATGATGGTAGTTATTTTTCTGACATTCCATTAATTTCATTTCTTTTGGGGACTGTTGCTTGAGAATTATTATGCTCCTTTTGAGGTACCATATTTCCCTGCTGTTTCATGTTTCTTGTGTTCCTATGTTGATTTCTACACATCTGGTAGAACGGTCACTTTTTCCAATTTTATAATGTAACTTTGTAGAGAAACACTTATTCTTACTGATGTTTCTTTCTTATTCTTACTAAGGTGTTGATTGGGTAGGATGTATTGGCTTTGGTTCTAGGTGGACACAGTAGAGTAGTATCCAAGCATTTTCTTCAGCTATACATTAGAAGTATTTGTGAGTGTCTCCATTGTTTAGGCTGCAGGAGTCTTTGGTGGCAGTGCATGGCTTTTCCAGGGGTGGGTTCACTGATCTAGTTATCTGGCCATGGTGTGTTGTGCACATGGTGGGCTAGCCAGCTGGGGGATTGGCTCTTTGAGGGTTGGACTTCTGGGATGTTTCTCAGGCTAGGGATGTGATTACATAGTAGGTCCATGGCTCTAGGGTAGGTTCACCAGGGGTAGGCCCACTGGGCATTTTTCTCCAACTGCAGGTATAGATGTATAGCAGCTTGGAGGCTTGAGGGCGACTCTACTCAGGCCGGGTCTGTTGGGCTGATTATCTAGCCAACATTTCAACTATGCTGTGGGTAGACTCAATTGGGGTGGTCCACCTAGATAGTTCTCTGGCCAGGTACACAGGCATGTGGTAGTTTGACCAGCATAGAGTTGGCTTCCCGGTTGTGAAAAAATGGGATTCATGACTGTTCCTGGTCCCAGGCTCTGAGTAGCCAGTGTCATGACATCAGAACTACCCTTGTGGGCTTGGCGGCACAATGGAGGAAACTGAAAGCTAAGTACAGTGGCTACTAGCCCCTAGAGCAAGGCACACTTCAGCAGTGGCTCTGGTTTTAAGGTGGCACTGTGCTACAGTATCTTGGGTCATAAGGGCAAGGTGGGAGAATGCAAAATAGGTGCTTCTAATCTAGAGTAATACAGCAACATGAATTCCAGGCAGCTCCCCAAGCTGGACTCAGGGCTTGTGAAGACTATGGAATTCTCCTGCAATAAGAACTATAAGTGTCTTCAGTGGCATTGGGGGATTGTGGGGGCTCTCTGCTTACCTTTTCCTTGCAAGGGGAAGTCCCTCCTCATTCCAGGTCAATCCCAGTAGGGGAGATAGGGTGGCAGAGGCAGGGAGACTCACTCACCTTTTTACGCTGCTATCCCAGGATTCCATGCTCCACAGGGCTTTTGCTAGTCTCTTGATGTACTCCAGTATTCTCCCTCAGACATTCCAGTCAAATTTTACTTGTTTACTTACAGTTTTGGTCCTTTTTTTGTGTGTAGATAAGGACCAGGCACCCCTAGGCAGCCATCTGGTGACATCACTTCTAATGTTAAATAGATATTACTTTTAATCTAGCTAGAATCTATGGATAGCCTTTACATAGGCTTTTGATGAACCCAAATGGAAATTCACCTCTGAGAACATAATCATTAAATATCCTTAGCAAGTGAAACAGCTCACTCACTCCTTTGTTTACTAATTCATCTCACTTGCATGATTACTTATATATTTCTGAAGTGATTTTAGATATTTTTGTTACTTTCTCTGAAAATATCAGAACTTTAAACCTGAAAAATCATATTATTACTATACCTTCTAGCTGCACATATATTAAGTATCAAAACAGAGTAGTATAAGAGTTTTTGTATAATTCTAATGATTTACATGTTCAATAAAAGCTGAGCCAATATGTCTTTGGAAATATATAATGGAAAACTATGTATGGTAAACATCAATATGGGGAAAAAAACTCACGAGGTTATATGGCCATGAGTTTTCTTATATTTTTTCTGGTATATAAGGGTTTAATATTGAGTTTTTGTATAAGATGATTCCTAATCCATCCAAATGAAGCACTGACAGCCACTAGAAGACCTGAGATGCTTCAGGCAAGCACAGATTACTTGGGGAAACTGTGAATTTAAGGCCTCCATTATGCTGGAAGCAACAGACAAATCACTTCCATCTCTTGGTACAGAAGTCAGCTATATCTATTATTGAATAGGTTATTCAAGGATCTCACTTTAGATGGTATTTTTTTAAGAAAAAAGAAAAAGTAAAAGAGATGTCTAGGAAAAATATGATTTGGGAAGTAGAATTCATTTTTTTGTTGTTAGTTTGAATTTCTTATCACCAAATTTTATGACCCCGATTCCATTATGAAAATCCATTTTGAATAGATTCAGTAATTGGAAAATTAAAGTTCAACCATAATCAGATTTAATAATTCATTTGGTTCAGGTCTTCTATATTTTAATTATTCAATATGTTCAAAAATATATGCAATGATCTCACTTACACGTGGAATCTAAAAATATCAAACTCATAGAAGCAGAAAATAAAATGGTGGTTACCAGAGAATAGGGGTCGGAGGATTGGGGAAATGTTAGTCAAAGGATACAAAATTTCAGTTAGACAATAAGAAGAAGTTCAAAAGATCTATTGAGTATCACGGTGACTGTAGTTAATATAACGTATACTTGCAAATTGTCAAGAGAGTAGATTTTGAAGGTTCTCACTAAAAAAAAGATAAGTATGTGAGGTAATACATATTTTAAACTAGCTCTATTTACTCATTTCACAATGTATACATTTGTGAAAACATTATGTTGTTCACCATAAATATATATAATTTTTATCAATTAAAAAATAAAGTACATAAAAAATTTAAAAATCTATGCACTGAAGTGTCTTTAAAAATACATACATATTCAAGAACTTCACGCCCAAACTATTTTACAAAGGCTGCATCCTTCACTCACTCAACTGCTCACTCCCCTGCTCCACGCCCACCCACTACCTACTATTGCCACATACCCACTCCACCTTCCACTCTGCCAAGTTTGTAAATAAGCATCTCTTCTGAACTAATACATATTATGATTATTGTTTATTTCACAAAGAGCATTCTGCTCTTAAATTAATGGACAAAGAACTTTTCATATTTATTTTTTCTACAATATAATAATTTCTAGGAAAGTTTACAAATGATATCCCTAACATTTTTTTTTTTTTTTATGTCTTGAAATGATATCTTTGTGGTTTTGTCTTTCTGGAAGTTTGTGAAAGTCAAGTTGCGCATTTATGTTTGGTAATAAAAACACCATGATAAGTACACTGTCAGGAGAACACTGCCATTTCTCACACTGGCTGAACTTTCCTATTCACAACCTGTGTGCTGGCAGCACAGCCCCACCGAGAATAGCTGAGTCAGAATGGAGTTGCTTGTTTCTGTCATCACTTCATTTGCTGATGCCCTGGGTCTCTGTGATCAAGAGTTAAGACATCATTTACTTTTCTTCTGATAACATAGTCACAATGGTCATGATTGGTTAATATACTTTTGAGAAATAACAATTCACCATTTAATACTATAATAGTTACTGGGAGTAAAGATGCTAATCTAGTTGGAAAGAAATACTCATAAACAGATAATTCCAATCTATGAAAAGCACATTTAAGATGCTATGAGTGAGGGAAGGAGCATTTTCATTAGCTATTTTCGTCTTGAGGGTGATCAAGGAGGCTGTAACATTCCCGTTGGCCTGACTAAACTTCCATAGGTTTCTTCCTGACTCTAAGCCCTTGACTTTCCTTTTCTTAGAGAATTTACTTTAGAAAACTTGCAGTTACAAACCTTTTCTCCTTCCCATTGAAATGTAAATCTTCTTACATCCTCTTGCCAGTTTTATAACCTCAGAATGCCTATCTGAAGGACCTGGGAGCCATCTGGTTGAAATGGAATCATCAGGAAAGGTAGGGGCCCTATCTCACAGTCTCTACGGGACAGTAGGAATTTAACTTTGATAAACAACATTTAGCAAACACAAATGACCTAATCACATTAACCACCCTCCCTGCAACATCCTCTAGTACTTCTCCACTAGTTCATCCCAGGACTTAAGAATTCTCTCTTTTGTTTCGGAAAATGTTCACTTCAATCTCTTTCTCCTCTCGCAATAGTCCTGAATACAGTCTTTCTTGCCTATATAACTTATCTGGTGCAATTTCTCTTTGACAAGAGTCATCAACTGTAAGATTGTAGAGCAAAAGTTTAGAAATCAGTGGTAAGAGAATAAATAAGCACTATTACAGCTCTAGGAATTCAGTAATTTCTAGGGGCTGAATTACTGCCTCCTGTTTTTCTAGGATGGTCACAAAGCTCTGCTAATTACTGCTAGAACCAGTCTACCCTGCCTAGCAGCCACCCACAGTGCGAAAGAGTTCTCCAGTATGGCAAGGAGAGAGGGTGCTTCAGCCTGCATCTGGATTTTCCTTTATTTATTTATTTATTTATTTATTTATTTTTTATATTATTATTCCAAGGTATTGTGAGGGTACAAACATTCTAGTTACACTTTATGTCTTTGCCTCACCCAAATGCAGGTTAAAGGCATGCCCTTCCCTCCCTTTAGTGCTCCTCGTGTCCTTTAGTTGTAGATTCGCCCCCCATCCCCCTAATCCCTGGAGAGTATTTCTGCCA
>CAUYSK010035877.1:0-21323 GCA_963575035.1 Avahi laniger
TATTTTCTTTGTTGCTATTGTGAAAGACATTGAGTCTTTGAGTCTCAGCTTGACTGTTGTTAGTGTATAGGAATGCTACTGATTTGTGTACACTGATTTTCTAACCTGAGACTTTGTTGAATTTATTTATCAATTCCAGGATTCTCTTGGCAGAATCTTTGGGGTTTTTGAGATATAAGATTATATGGTCAAGGTATTCCTTTATAGCAATAAAAACAGACTAAGATACTGAGATATTTTAGGATTTTTGCATGTGTATTCAATAGTGAGATCAGACTAAATTTCTGTCAGTATCTTCTCTGCCAGGTGTTAATATAAAAAATTAAGGTAACTTCATAAAACTATTTTTATGAGTAGTCCTGATTTCTATTCTAAAATATTTTGGATAAACTTGGAAATTCCCCTCCTCCTTTTGTAGCTGAATGTTCGTGGTAATATAACAGTGAAGCCATCTCGACCTGCATTTTCTTCATGGACATATTTCTAACTACTGTCTGAAAATCTTAAATAAAAATAGGATCATAGATGTTTCTCAATTCATCTGGATACAGTTTTACTAAGCAGTTGTTTCTTTTTTGGAATTTGTTCATTTTAATCTAAATTTCAAAAAATTTTATATAAAATTCTAGAATGGCAAAGTAAAGACCTTTGGAAATTAATTCCTCCATATAAGAAACAAGAAAATTAGCAAAAAATTGACAAATTTTCCTCTTTTAAAAGTGTGGAAATAAATAAAGACTCATAAAAATCCAAAAATCATTTATTCAAGAAAGGTTACTGAATCTCAGTAAGAATAGTGAGATTTATGGTATTTAATTCTTTCACTTTCCAGCTCCACAGTAGCCTTAAAAAACAACATACTTGCAACTATGGAATTTATAAAAACTAGCATTGGAGAAACCACTGAAAGTAGCAGACCAAGTTTATAGGTCCTCAGATCTCACCACAGCAAACTGGTGACACCATTCAAAGGATTTGTTATTTAACCTGACTCAGAGTTCACTCAGTGGTAAAATTCTTATCCCCAGAGTAATTGTCAAAAACAATAAGTGGCAATTGTTTAATATCACAGTCGTTTGTGGCAATTGATATCAGTTAGGGAAAAGAAGTTGGCCAAAATTCATGAAAGAAAAGTCTGGGGAATAAGATATTAATGATGGAATTTGAAATCTATGACATATTCCTTGGAATACAGAACATCAAACACATATTCAGGGCTGTGCATATACCCAGAAAAAAAATCTGAGAAGGCTCTAATCTCTCACCTCTGGCTGAACCTGAGTCCCTTTACAAGAAAGAATAAAGGATAAGGAGAAGTTTTTAATTTCTGGATGGTTGAAGGTGTGCTAAAAATGCACACCTTTCTGCATTTAAGGAAATATTTGTTCAATCAGCTTATCACTAAGCAAATCAAATAGGTGGCTGCATATGACAGAGAATATAGACATTCTATAATTAGTCTAAGATAGTAACTAAACAATCAACAACAAACACAATAACAACAAGCTCTGGGAAAGAGAGAAATTTAATTTTCATAGCTTTGCCAGTATATTATTTTAAATAACCACCCCTCTCTCCACCAAAATCCATTCTCGTTAGAGGAAGATATTGCTAGAAGTAATAGAATCCAGCATCTCCACAAAATATAATCACAATGTCCAATATAAAATAACAAATTACAAGAAGACTTTTAACTTCTGCTTGGAATGTAGAGAGCTAGAAAGAGCATTGCTTCCAACCTTACAACAAAGAAGCAATAAAAACTGCTAGTTATGAGTTTTCTTAAACGTATCAGAGAGACAATATAATGGAGCAACCAATTAACCAGTAACCTACAGAGAGACACTTGCAGGTAAAGAGGATACTCTAGTACTTGCTTAACTTGACCAGACACAGAGATGTTAGCGAAAATAATTCAGCTGGAGTTTTAAAATAATTCATTGAGTCCAAGTATGCACTAGCAAAAGATGTAGAAGCCTTAAGGACCATAACTTTAGAGAGTTTGCAGACACATGCAGATTCTTCTCCACAGACCCCATTGGGCCTCAATAGGCACTCACAAAAATTATGGGTAAGATTCTGGATAAAAGCATGTACTCATGACTGGACCAATTGGTTGTTGTTTTCCTTTAATCTAATTTCTTAAAATAATCACTGGCAAAGAAACTAGGATTTGATTATGAATGGATTTCATAACTGAGACCCACTCAAGGGCCAATTATGATATGTGATTCCAATGAGCCATGCATTATATCATAGAAGCATAGGCTTCTGAAATTCATTTGTGTGCTTTTAGGATGAACAAAGGAGGGTGTCGATGATGGGTAAGAAAGCAATTGTGACCAGCCTATTTATTCTATATTGATAACCCATGTGGTCCATTTTCCAGACTATTAATTCAGCTTTCTTGTTCTACTTGATGTTATTCTGCAACACTACAGATAATCTTTAAAAGTAATTGTTAGTCTCTGCATATTTTCCACTAAAGCCCTAAAGGAAAAAGAAAAATGAAAACAAAGAAAAAAACTTTGGACGACTGTCTTCCCACTCTCACAGCAGTAGAAGAGTTTACATTTTTATGGGCATGTAATAGTTGTACAAATTTGGGGAGAATATGTGATATTTTGATACCTGTATATAATATGTAATGATCAAATCAGGGTAACTGGGATATCCATCAGATCAAACATTTATCATTTCTTTGTGTTGAGAATATTAAAATTTTTCTCATCTAGATATTTTTAAATATACAATAAGTTATTGTTAACTATAATTTCCCTAGTGTACTATTGAACATTAGAACTAATTTTGGTAATTGAAAGCATGATCTATATCCTCAAACAAATCCTATATGTTAAGGGTAGGAATTTCACTTCCAAAAACATCTTTATCAGTTAGTATTTTTAAAATTTGTATAAAATCTTAGATGTTTGCCCCGACCCCTCCTACTTTTCCCAGGAATGAAGGGAACAGGTACAGAATCAAGAAATATTAAAAATTGAGGTGATTCACTTCAAATTTAATCAAAAAGAACACTGATCAAAGTCATTAGAGTCATCTAATAATATTTTTCAGGACTGGAGAGGCTCTTTAAACATAGTCTACTGGTGACAGTATTAATTTTTCTTTCAAATGTATTATTTAATTTTAATAGCTAAATTTCTTTACTTGGTTTTGACAAAGAGCCAGTGTTGAAGAGATATGTTTTCTATAGCAGAAAAGTACTCCCCCTACTCCCAAGGAGAGAGATATCTCAATCAAAAAATACCCTAGAGGAAAACAGAGATCTTAATAAAAAGAAAAAGTTAGACTATTGCACAGTAAGCATACACTGCATATGTAATTACCCTCAAGGTTTAGTTACTGAACCTTGAAAGTTTCAAATATTTTTTCGGTATAAAGCAACAAAGTTTCATAAATAGAATTAATTGCACAGATTCACAAAATCGCCCTTAGAGGATTTAAGTTCTAAACTCTAATTTCATTATTGATATTTATTTCATCTCATTTAGTGTAAAATTTACACTCAATATTTTATCTTGGCAAAGTCCACTGTTCTCCTACTGTTCAAGTAATGGCCTAAGCAAGGTAACACATGTTTAAGGATAACACTAAATCAGTTTTAAAGCATATCATCTCTAATTGTTTAGAAGTAAAATGCAACTACAGATATATTTGTATAGAAACAAAGAAGGACATTGAACCAGATAATGTCATGCAAGAATAATATAAAAATAATGGAGAGTTTTTAAAAGAAAACCTTGTGTATAAAATATCTATATTCACCTACCATATGTAAACAATGAGGGAAATACTCAAATTCTAAATAACTGCATGGGCAAGATCATGTACTAGTCACTGTGAAAGAGATAAAATATAATAATAAAACAATATAGTAATGAATAATCTATACACTAAAGAAAATTAAGTATTCAATTGGAGAATCAATGTATAAATATTAAATATAAATAAAATAAGATAAAATATATAAAACCATGAAGAGTTATAAAACAGTATAATCATTAGATAAGGTATAATGTTGATAATGAATTCAATAAAATATTGTAAGTTGGGATATCTTGGAAGAGTTTCATGGCAGAGGAAACTTTTGAGCTGACAATAGAATAAACATAATTAATATATTTAAATATGCAAACAGTGTTGCATGGAAAGTAATATAAACATTTTGTTATAAATTACTAGCTTGACAATATTTATAATAAATATGAGAAAAGATTAATTTCCCTAATATACAAATATGTTTGTAAATCAGAAACCATAAGAGCAAAACTCAAATGAAAATGGCAAGAAGTGCATAGGGATTCACAGAAGCAAACATGAGACAGCCATATCTAAAGGCACTCGCAATGTCACAAGTAGTTGGCAAAATATTGTTCAACTGCTCGATGAAGTATTTTCAACTATCAAGTTAATGTTTTTAAATTGTAATAATTAAAGTTGCTGAAAATATGGTGAGGTGATAACTCTAAGACATTAATCCTTGGAATATACATTTATATTTTTAATATAAAATAATTTTTAATATTCATTACTACATCTCATATATCACAAAATTGAAGGAAGCTAAATATACAAATTGTCTAAAAATTGCTATAATAAAAATAATTCATGAGATTAAGTGTAATGGAATCAGTGGAAATGAATTTAATGTATTAAAAATTATCTTGTGTTAATATCACATGAATAAAGGTAAAAATAAAACTTCACAAACCTACTTTGATGAAAATCATTACAGTCATGTGCCACGTAACAATGTTTTGGTTAACCACGGACCACATATAAGATGGTGATATTCTGAGATTATAATGCAGCTGAAAAATTCCTATCACCTAGTAAGGTGATCTTACCATAATAACACAACATATTACTTATGTGTTTTGGTGCTGCTGGTGTAAACAAACCTACAGCACCAGACATATAAAAGTATAGAACATACAATTATGTACAGTGTATAATACTTGAAAAATAAAATAAATGACTATGTTACCAGTTTATTTACTATACTATACTATGCTTTTTACTTTTATTTTAAGGTGTACTCCTTCTACTTATAAAAAAAAGTTAAGTTAAAAACAATCTCAGGAGGTCTTTCAGGAGGTATTCCAGAAGACATTGTTGTTGTAGGAGATGACAATGCCATGTGTGTTATTGGCCCTACAGATCTTCCAGTGAGACAAGACGTGGAGGTGGAAGACAGTGGTATTGATGGTACGATCCTGTGTAGCCCTAGGCTAATGTGTGTGTTTGCGTCTGAGTTTTCAACAAAAAAATTAAAAAGTTAAAAAAAATAAGGATAGGAAAAAAGCTTATAGAATAAAGATAGAAAGAAAATATTTTGTACAGCTGTAAAATGTGTTTGTTTTTTAAGCTAGATCTTATTACAAGAATCAGTCAAAAAAGTTTAAAAGTTTATAAAGAAGTTACAGTAAGCCTACGTTAATTGAGGATTGAAAACAAATTTTTATAAATTTATCGTAGCGTAAGTTTACAGTGCTTATAAAGTCTACAGTAGTGTGTCAAAGTATCCTAGGCTTTCATATCCACTCACCACTCACTGACTCACGCAGAACAATTTCCACTCCTGTGAGTTTAATTCATGATAAGTGCCCTATGCAAGTGTACCATTTACTTGATCTTTTATAGCACATTTTTACTGTATCTTTCCTATGTTTAGGTATGTTTAGACACATATACTTATCACTGTATTACAATTGCCTATAGTACTCAATACAGTAACATGTTATAAAGGTTTGTAGCATAGGACCAATAAGCTGTACCACACAATCGAGGTGTGTAGTAGGCTATAACATCTAGGATTGTGTAAGTACACTCTATGATGTTTGCACAACAATGAAATCACCTAAAAATGCATTTCTCATATTGTATATCCCTTCTTAAGGGACACATTACTATATTTATATAATTGTGTTCAATTATATCTATGTCTGTCTATATAAATATTATATATCAATATATTAATATTGCTCCATAAATATTTCAATCTTTTATTTAATATTTTCTAGGATGATATATTTATAAATATTGTTAATCATTTGAAAATCTATACTGTAAAATTGAAAAATACATAATACAGAAACAAAAGCATATGAAATGACAAAAATTCAATAGAATAAGTAAAATAATATTAGCAATACAAAGAAAAGTACTGAATCAGAATTCTAGATATATGTTACATTTTTATAATTAAGAAATAATATATCCTGAGAACACTGACAAACAAGGAAAACTAGAAATGTGAGTTACCCAGGCAGGCCTCATTATTTGTAGGGAGAAAATGTTTTTTTCCAAATTGCTAAGTGAATTTTGTGACATTGATTTCTCTGTAAAGGATGTTTTGCAATATCCTCAGGAGCAATTACATAAAGAATAAAAATAGGTTTCATGTGGCCATTTCTTGTATCAATTGCCAATAACATTCGAGGATATATAATTACGTTATATTTCTGTAGAGGCATGTCTCCTTGGAGTTAAAGGAATATAGTCAAGATATAATGGTTTTATGATATATACTAGAAAGAATGAGATTAGAGCTGTAATAGGAAAGATCATCATAGTGTCCTTTGGACATCTGTCTCAGATATCACTGTTTAAATGTCTCTTTGATTAGAAAGAAACAGGCATTTGACAACTTATGTCTGTATTCAATACTTTAAGATATTTATTGTTTTGAGTCCTGAAAAGATATGTTTCCTATTGCATATCTTCAGGTTATAAGACATGTGCTGTCAAAGTTGAATGGTTTTCTAAATGAAGGCTTTTTCAGTCTCATACACAGGGGAGCTAAAAGTGATATCTGCGATATAAAATACTTGTAAGCAATAATTAGCATTCTGCTTCCTAAACCACTATAGAAACTTAGTATGTATTTTATAGAATACTGTTTTTTAAGGAATTCTTTAATTTGATAACTGGCAAAGGTAAATTTTAAAAGACATCAGAAGAAAACTAAATAAAAGAATATTTTGTCTTTTGCAGCAAGTTGGATGGAACTGGAGGCCATTATTCTAGGTGATGTATCTCAGGAACAGAAAAACAAATACCAAATGTTTTCACTAATAAGTAAGAGCTAAGCTATTGGTATGCTTGGTCACACGGGGTGGTATAATGGATATTGGAGACTCAGAAGAGAGGAGGGTGAGAAGGGGGTGGGGAATGAAAAATTATCTGTTGAATACAATGTATACTATGTAGGTGATGGGTACACTAAAAGCCCAGATTTCACCACTATACAATTCATCCATGTAACAACAAAAAAATTGTACCCCCCAAATCTATTGAAATAAAATTTAAAAAAGAAAAACTACCTAAAAAAGCAGTTAAAGAAATTTCCCTAAACAAAAAGAAAATGATAAAAAAGAAACTTTGAAATACCAAGAAGTAAGAAAATACAATGAAAAGGAAAGACCATGAGTAAATACATCTTCCTTCCTTTTCCTTTTCAGTTTTATAAATATTTTTGAAAGTTGAAGTAAAAAATAGAACATTAAAAAAGAGCATTTTGAATAAATGTTGATGAGAATCATGAAGAATAACTGAATAAAAATGAATGTTTTCATTTGCATGTTTATCTTTTTATTTATAAGGAGTGTAGAAGAGGCATATTATCTGAAAATGCATTAAATAATTCCTGGGGAAAGGGGCAGTCACAGCCACACCCAGTAAATTCCAGTTATAGTTGAAAATATATCATTAACACCATCATTAATATAATATTTATCTTCCTTGAGATATATTTATATAGATATTTCTATATCTACTCACATATATAGCTTCATTAATAATGAAGTGATAACACATGAATATATGATTTGAGAAGTCAAATATCTTTTCAATTTTTTATATGTATAAATAAAATATAGCAAAAATAACACAAAATAATAAGTAAACTAATACAATACAGTATACAAAATAATATAAAATATAGCAATAATCAGTAGTGATTATGAGACTGAGTAGTAAGAGATTGATGCAATTTATTGAAGAGAAAGCTGGTGTAGTGAGCTGTGATAACAGAAGATACTATACTTTGGAAAAATAGAATAGAAAGGTAATAACAGAAAATTGTATTAAAGCTCGAGTGTAAGATATGGAGAGCCTGATTTAAGTGTGCTGAAACCGCTCTAACGGATACAAATGTGCATCAGAAAAAGTAGAAATTTCTTTCTTGATCACATATCCATGGTTTACTGTGGGTATGTGGCTGCTTTACATACAGTGATTCAGAGACGTAGGCTCCTTCCACCCACCACCTCTTAGAATCTGGTTACCATCCACATGCTCCTAATAGTAAGAGACAGATCCTGGAGGAGGAATATCTGTTTCTTAAATTCTTTATGCACAAGTGGCACATGTCACTTCTTCACCGGTTCCATTGCCAGTACACAAAACTGCAGAGCAGGGATGGAAACTCGATGTACTGATAAACTCAGAAGAAGGGGAAAATTGGCTAAGATCAAATGTAGTATCTATTCCTATTAGTTTAATATCTGATATAGCCTAAAAAATTAAAAAAAAATCTATCAGTATTTACCACAAGACAATGTGAGTGAAGAATCACATGTAGAACACATTAAAATGTATACATTTTCGCAATTATGAAAGGTTAAGTTGGAGCATTATCTTATCCATTTTGTCCCTGAGGACAATTTAGACCTTCATAAAATCCCCCAAATTCCAGGTTCTTCATCTTCCCCTTACATAGCTCTATCTCAGTTTCTAGGGAAAATTGGACCTGATAAACATGGAACTATATTTATCATAAAGGATTATGTTTAACACAAGGCAGAGTGACAACTGCCATTGGCATGCAGCTATCTTGTCAGATAATTAATCCATGTATGGCTTTGCATTATCGTTTTTCTTTATTTCTGTATGAATGAATTTCTGTCTTGTCAATCTGTCTTGACAAAAGGCTTAAAGGTCTAGAATCTAGTCTTTGTTTTGCCAGACTCCCTACCATACATGACACCTTTCCTCAGCATCCCAGTCAAGAATGAGGCCTTGCTATCTCCTAACAGACTACCTTTGAAAGTCTGTTTTCCTGCTTCTATAATCTGGTCTTGCACCCCCTGGACTTCCCACTGCAGGGCTCTGCCTGCCGGTTGCCTCTCAATATCTCACCTCAACTGTTTTACAAATTTACCAATACCAGCTGCGAACTTCCACCCTGACAACACTCCAATGTTGTGTTCTGTTGGCACCCTGGACCACACTGCTGCAGAGGGGTCTGTCCTGCCAGTCCCTTCACTGCCTCAGGGGACGAATCTGTTTCTAAGTCCCCAAACCACCTGTGTCCTCTGGCCTACTTTGGTACTTAATTCTAAATATGTCTTAAGATAGAGCAGAAATTGGGTTCATTTACATATATCAACAACTAGTCTGACTCAAAGTCCATAATACATTTACCACGTAACAATGACTTCAACTGAGTGACAGCAGGAAGGGCATAATTATAGCTGACTCTGAAATTTTCATCTCTCCTCTATAAGACAAATATGACTTATGAAAGACAAGGTGATGAGTTTCTATTTTCAGGCTTGTCATTTAAATTCAAATTTTTGTGGTTTTTTTAGTTTTTATTTCACCGTAACTTTTTAATCTTAATAGACGTATGAGAGTATATTAAAATTCTTGAGGCTAACTTGAGATTTAAACTACCAAGAAGATAATCTATTATGGAATGTCTAGATACATACAGATGGCCCTTGATACTATTTTCATACCCTTGAACTATATGACACTGAGACTTAATTTGAAATTGCTTCATACAGGATTTTGAAATGTATGTACACTGTACCTGATACAACTCTTGGAAACTTCTCAGTCCACATATTTCCCTCCAAAATGAAGTGGTGCAAAAATATAGAGCTATTTAACTCAAGATTATCATCTACATGAAATATGCTCATGAGATTGGCAGCTAGTCCTATTTGTCATGGAATCTAAGTAAACTTTCATGACTTTAGGCACTGCATGAGGTGTATTTTAACAAGTATAGAGAACCAAGGTGGCATGAGATAGCTCCAAAGCATTTCTAGGGTGGCACCAAAATAGAGGATGATGTGAGTGATGCCACCCCATTCTTCAGTATCTCCTCTCCGTCCCAACATTCTTATTTATCTATGTAGTAAGTGTGTTTCCAGAATCAATGGCAGATGTTTGTAATGGCTTATTTCCTGTAGATTTCATTCTTTTTTTCCCCTAAGTCTGGTTAAAATTTATAAAGCAGTGTGTGATCAGGGAAAGATTCTCTGTACATCTCCTTCAATATCAGAAACTGTCTAGGCCTCTTTTGATGCAAATGTAATAAGACACATCACTTTTTGTCAGCTTTTCCACTAAAGACCCACATATCTTCTTTATGCCTCATTCAGTTGTCCTATTACTTGCTACTTCTGCTTGACGAACAATGAAATTTGACATTGTAAAAAGTACAAGAGTTAAAATTTTGAACACAGTATTTTCAGAAGGATTGGGAAATTGAAATAATTTATGAAATGGAAAAGAAGATAATCTTTGTCAAAGGAGTGGACATTGAGTAGAGAAATTGAAAAAAATAATGTGAAAAAATGCAGAGTAATAGTCATTTACTCTTCCAGTCTTCAAGAATTTTATTTAAAATTAAAAATCAGATAATCATGTATAAAATGAATAATATAGAAAGTGTATTTATAATATAAAATACAAAGCAGTATATATTACAGTACATAGAACATATGATTCTGTCAGATGGTATATCACCCAATTTATGCTATGGGAAGGGCGGAAATGAATAAAAAGTCAGGTAGTGAATAAATTTAACATTGCTTTTAGTTATTCAGAAAATTATACTAAATAAGACAAAGCACTGTTTTATTAACACTAATACACACAGAAAAGAATGTATGTCTAGACCTTTAAGTCCTGTTCATAACTCATTAATTAGTTTAACTTTCAAAAATTACATTCCCATTTATTTGTCATGACCCATGATCATCTGAGCACATGCAGTTATCATTATCTTATCTCAGATAAGTTCCCCTTAGTGAGGATGTTGACATAAGGAATAGGATCAAGATCCTGACTATTTCTGACAGTGAATTGATTTGACAAACAGACTGCATAATACTTTAGAATACCCTTACCAGGAGTGCTATAAAGATTATGTTTGATATTGCAGAATTGAATGTACTGGCTGATGTGGAAATAATTCTTTTGCATGGGCCTATAAACCCACTGGGAGGCTCTAACAAGGAGTAGGTGAATGAGAAACACAACATTTTAAATGTCATAGAAACATTTGGCCTCATTCATGCAAAAACATTCAATGTCAAAAGTTTTTTGAAAGTCTAGACTTCAGACATATCAGTAGAATTTAAGAAAATAAAGCTAGCAACCATCAATGATTGCAGTGTCTCAGGAAATAGACTAGAGTTGAGGTATACTCTGAGTAAAAAGAAAATAACCATGAACATGAATTATGAGATCATTCCAAAGCATAACACAGGATAGGGATGATATAAGGAATGCACAGGTGAGCCTTACATTTATTTAAGTAGATTTGAAAAACCTAGATATGATGGCTATTGGTTTCTTCCTACACCTATTTTATAGAACAATTTGATAGCAATAAAAATAAATCAAATAAACCATTCATAGCCTATCCACTAACTAGAAGTAGGAGAAAATATTTTACTGCTATCCTCATACTTTCTTATTATGGAAATCTATTTTTAAAACTTGTATGAACTTAAGCAGCAAACTGAAAAAAACATTATATTTTTCATTAGGCTTTATTTCTTATGACCTACAAAATAAAGTCAGTATATTAGAAAGATATATTTCAAAATATTCATTGCCATAGCTTAAAAATGCATGCAATCAGATGATAGCATGGAAAATAGCATAACGTGCATGCTTTTAGATATGATCAATTAGATGTTTCATTTATAATTCCATGAAATCACTTAACACTGCAATTCACAACCCCTGAGCTGCAGAACAGTACTAGTCCATGGCCTGTTAGGACCTAGGCCACACAGAAGGAGGTGAACAGTGGGCAACACAACAAAGCTTCATCTGTATTTATAGCCACTCCCCATTGCTGGCATCACTGCATAAACTCCTCCTCCTACCAGATCAGCAGCAGCATTAGATTCTCATAAGAGCGTGAACACTACTGTAAACTGTACATGTGAGGAATCGCAGTTGCTTACTCCTTATAAGAATCTAATGCCTGATGATCTGAGGATGGAGCTGAGGCAGTGATGCTAGCATTGGGGAGCAGCTACAAATACAGATTATCATTAGCAGAGAGGTTTCACTGAACAATAATAAATGTAATGCACTTGAATCATTCTGAAACCATCCCTCCTCCCCATCACAGCCCATGAAAAAATTTTCTTCCATGAAACTGGTCCCTGGTACCAAAGAGGTTGGGGACCACTAACTTAACATATACACTGGGAATGCATTCACACTGCATCACCATACCATTTTGGCAGCTTTAATCACCTTTGCTATTTCAGATATTTAGTAGTTTTTGTATTGATTCATTAATTTATCATAATCATTTTTAATTTCAGAATTAGCATAACAAAACTGTTCTGAGTTAGAATGCAAATATGTCCTATCAAAGACTAAAGTATAATAACATTTTACTGCCATTAACCAGAGGAAAACCTTGTAAAAAATAAAAATTAGATGACTGTACCAAAACTACATTCTGAGCTCTTTAAATTTTGAAATGTCTAATTGATGCCTAGAGATGAAAAAGAGGAAGTACACCTCCTTCTTCTCCTGCCTACAAAATATAATGCCATATTTCAAAACTCTAGTGAAAGTCTTCCTATCGATCTGTGTTTTCAGTAGCTATGAAAAAAATAACAAGACTATTTAATCCCTTAGTAAAAAATTATGTAATTAGTAAGGTCATACATTTACATTAAAGATAAGCAAATGTAAAGAATTGTTAGCATTATATTTTTAATCCACATCCAGAGTTACTGATTATGTTATATAATGGGACAAGTTCATTTCAAATCACTGAAAGATGGGCTGAAAAGGAAAGCAAAACTGTTCATCTCTGTGAGTGTAATTTGGTAAACTTTTTATTTAGCAGCTTTCCACAGGCAAAGTTATGCATTAGTGTTCACCCAGAGAAATTCTGGTTCCCAACCCTAAGGGGTTTACACAGCAAATGTCACATTTTCCATGTGCAGATAAATTCATAAATCAATGTGTACAGCTCATATTGTCTGAATCGTTATAACAAATTTTAATCAGCTAAACACATACAAATTTTGCCACACTCCATCCACCACTATGATGAAATCGGAATATAGCAGATGTAGCTGCATGACAAAGAAACATTGCAATTAATGTCAGGGACATTCTGGATAAAACGTCTTCTGAAAATGTGACATCTTCCTCCAGTAATTCAATCATGTTTCCACATTGTAAAATAGAATGAGAAGATGATTTTGCTATTCATAGTAGAACAGTTTTAGATCTAATAAATAGATATTTTTTCAAGTTTCCACAAAATTGTGTTGTTTTGGGAACTTGGGGGTAGACACATATGTAGGCCATAAGAATGGAGGAAGAGAAGAGAAAAACTAGAGCGTGCATCATCTTGTCTTGTGACTTTAAGAATATATATTTGGTTGTGTTCTTTGAATAGAATAGTTGAGAAAATGTTCTACAATGACCATAGTCTTAAATAGAATTAGAAGATTGATGGCAAGGTGGTTTAGGAGAGAGGCATGAGGGTGAACATTTCATAATGGACACAGAACATAAAGATCATCTGTGTCCATAGAAGGGGCCAGCCCTAAGCCCTGTATGACATTGTTCACTGGGCTGAAGGGAGGCAACATGCCACTAGGTGGCAGATTGATGATGGCAGGCTGTTTACATAGAATGGCTTCCATCTTGGAGGGGGCAGAGGTTGTACTCAAGGAAATAGACATATTGGTGTATGAGTTTACCTTTTCTGCCTCAGTACTTATGCTATCACCACTATTTGTGGACTTCCAGAATGTATGAGCCTTCACTGCACATTAATGTCTTTGACTAAAGGATATATTAATATTTTATATCAAAGAAGTACATCTGTGGGTTTGTACTCAACATATTCAATTGTCTTACCATGTGCCCTCTACTCGAAAGCTCCTAGCTTGATAGAATGATGAGAATGGTGAAGTCTCAGTTGGAGTGTATGCTTAGAGAAAACATCCTGTGAGGCTGGAGTGCTGTGCTATAAGGTACATTTTATGCCTTAAACCTGTGGTCTCCAACCCCCAGGCTGAGGAACGGTACTGGTCTGTGGCCTATTAGGAACAGGGCCACACAGCAGGAGATGAGTGTCAGGCAAGCAAGTGAAGCTTCATCTGTATTTACAGCTGCTCTCCATTGCTGGAATCGTGGCATGAGCTCCACCTGTGTCAGATTGGTAGCAGTATTAGATTCTCATAGGAGCATGAACCCTACTTTTAACTGTGCATGTGAGGGATCTAGGTTGCACGCTTCTTATGAGAATCTAATGTCTGATGATCTGAGGTAGAGCTGAGGCGGTGATGCTAGTGTTGGGGAACAGTTGCAAATACAGATTATCATTGGCAGAGAGGTTTAATTGCACAATAAATGTAATGCACTTGAATCATCCAAAACCATCCTCCCCGCTAACCCCTCTAGTCCATGGAAAAATTGTCTTCCATGAAACTGGTCCCTGGTGCCCAAAAGGTTGGAGACTGCTGCCTTAAACCACTGGTCAATGCCATTTCCCACACAGTGATATTATTGAGATGCAGGACCAAAAGGTAGAAGGAGAAGCAGCTCCCTTACAATTATAGCTAAAATAATAATAATCATAATGATAACAATAAACAGGGACTCTTTTTACAATCCCAGGGGCAATATACTTGAAGCTTGGGTGATTAAGAGACAAATTCTTCTATGAAGGCAAACAGTTGGTTTCAGTGAATTGAAAATTAGAGCCATCTGGCTCTGGCAATATTTTACTCATCATTGCACTGAACCAAAGAGAAGTGAGACAATGATCCTCACTACCACTGATGATACCAAATGGGGGCAAGGAAGAATCAGATTTGGAATCAATCTTGACTGAATTGCCACTTAGTATCCCCATCCTTGATAATACTATTGATAGAAAACTGTGGATACTCAATGAAGACCAGACAACTGAGGACTTGTGTTTCACTGTATTGAAGGCACAGTTTTTTCAACGAATCAAAAAAATATAATGGTTGCTGAGGGGTAAATTTATGTATCTCTGTTTGCACCTCCAGATCTGCTTTCCATTATTCACTGCCCTTCTCTTTGAACAAGAGGGCCTGTTCTCTAGACCCTCTATTTGGCTTCAATTCATGGGAGTCTCTGACAGGAGGAGAAAGAGGTTAGATATTTATTTCCTTTGCTCCCTGCCATTCGGTTCACAATCCAGCAGTCCCTGCAATCTTCTCACCAAGTGATAGCTTCTGTCTGGGCCTGATTCTCAAGGAAATGGATTTCACTGGGTTCCAGAAACTGTCTCTTTTCTTATCCTTTCAGGACTAGATGTGGTGGTCATTTCCCACTATTGCTGGGCATCACAATCTTTTTTTTCCGTTTTGTTGCCCCACCTCTATAAATTCATTTTTTTAAACTCTCTTCAAATACCCCTTTGAGTGTTCTGTTTCTGGTCAAGTTTCTGACTAATGTGTTCTCATATTAAATGGCCTAAGAAAAATGATGCATTTTTGGTAATTAATATGAGTTCAAGAAAATTATAAGAAAAAAACCAGAAGGGAGGAATAGAGAGGAGGCCTAGAAATAAATAATGAAGGGTCTAATAAGCCAAAAAAAAACTTCAAAAACTAATATATTTTTAAAACCTTGTTTCTAAATTTCAACCACAACATTAAGCACAAAACATTAAGTCCAACATCAAATAATGACATTTTAGAAAGTTGTTCTGATTATAAGATGAAGAATTCATCAACTGCAGAAGACGAATCTGCTATTGTATTTTAGATTGTCTACCTTGGAGTTAACTTATACTCTTTCATTGTCAGACTTGTAGAGATAAAATCAATAAATGCATTGACTCCTAATGAGTTCAGTTTTAAAATTTGGAATATCAGCACTTTGGAGTGGCTTTGTTCTTGGAAGGCTCACTGGAGAGGAAATATCTGATTTGCATGCCTGCTATGGTTTGACTATGCCCTCTAAAGTTCAGGTGTTGGAAATTTAATTACCATAGCAAGAATATTGGCAGGTGGGACCTTTAAGAGGTGATTAGGTCATTGGGGTTCCATTAATGCCTTTAACACACAGGAGTGGGAGGAGTAAGTTAGTTATTGTGGGAGTGGGCTCCTGATAAAACAGGGGTTGTTCAGTCCGCATTTTCTCTCTTTCTCATGTGCTCACTACCACCTTATATCTTCTACCATGCTCCTTTCCAGATGTCAGCACCATGCCCTTAGACTTCCCAGTCTCCATAAACATGAGCCAAATAAAGTTTTTCTTTATATATTACTCAGTCTCCAGTATTCTATTATTGTGGCAGAAAAGGAACAAAGACAAAAATTGGTACTGAGAGGTGGGGTTGTCGCTATAACAAATACCTGAAAATGTGGGGGCAGCTCTGGATTGGGTAATAGGTAGAGGATGGAATAATTTGAAGAAGCAGACTAGAAAAAGCCATGAATGAAGCATTAAGGGAAATTCTGACGTGGGCTCAGAAGAAGGGGTGAGCTGTAGGAAAAGTCTGAATCTTCAAGATTACTTATGCGGTCACGACCAGATTGTTGGCAGAAATATGGATAGTAAAGGCCATTCTTACGAGATCTTAGATGATGAGGAAGATGTTATTGAAAACTGGACTAAAGGTCATGCTTGTTATGCAGATGCAATGACCTTGGCTGAATTGTGTCTATGTCCCAGGACTTTGTGAAATGCAGAATTTAACAATGATGAAGATGAACCAGAATATTTGGTAGAAGAAATATCTAAGCAACAAAGCATTCAGATTGCTGGATTACTATCTTTAACTGCATACAGTGAAATGCAAGAGGAAAGAGATGCTTAAAGACAAAATTTATAATTTAAAAAATAACAGAGTGAAAAGATTTGAAAAATTCACAGTCTGGTCATGTAAAGAGTAAAAAGGCATCTTTAGGAGAGAATACTAAGGATATGGCCAAACTACCATTTGCTAAAGAGACTACCATGGCTAGAAGGGAGCCAGGTGCTGTTCATCAAGATAATGAAAGAAAGACCCTGAAGGCATTCCAAAGATCCTCAAGGATGACTCTTGTACCATATACCCAGAGCTCTAGGAGGATGGAATGATTTCAGGGGAGGGGCCCATGGCACCCTCCAAGGGCTCACTGCCCCAAGGCCACATCAGATTTCTGCTCCCTACATTCTGACACAGCACTCCTCAGCCTCCTCACCTGTGGCTCAAGTAGACCCAGGTGTGGCTCTATCTGCCACTTCAGAAGGTAGAAGCCATACACCTTGGGAACATCCATGTGGTGTTAATTCTGCAGGCTTTCAGAATACAAGAGCTGTGAGGATATGGCTTCCTCCATGTAGATTTCAAAGGACATTGTGGTAGCTGTGTAAGCAGAACTACCACAGGAGACTCTACAAGGGCAATGACAAGGGAAAATGTGGGGTTAGAGCCACCACAGAGAGTTCCCACAAGGGGAAATGTCTAGTGGATCTGTGGGACTGGGGCAGCCCCTGAGACCAAAGAACTGTAGGGTTACTAGTGTGCAACTCCAACCTAAGAATGCCAAAGCATGGACTGAACCTTGAAAAAGTTATAGGGTCAAAGCTGCTTGGGACTTTGGGGGCTAAACCTTCCAACTGTGCCCAGGTGTGCAACATAAAGTGAAAGGAAGTTATTTTCCAGCTTTAAGACTTAGTGTTGCTTTTCCTGTTGGATTTTGAACTTCAGAATACTAACCCCTTTCTCCTTGCCTAATTCTCTCTTTTGGAATGGGATTGTGTATCCTTTGCCTTTCCCACCACTGTATTTTGGAAGTAGATAATTTGTTTTGATTTCATAGTTTCACAGCTGGAGGAATTTGCCTTGGAACAAACTATGCTTTGACTTCCACTCAGATCTGATTTAGATGAGACTCCGGATTTTGGAATTTTGAGTTGATGCTTGAACAAGTTAAGATATTTGAAACTATTGGGACAGAATGAATGTATTTTGCATTGTGAAAAGGACATAAATTTTAGGGGCTGTGGAGGGAATGTTGTGGTTTGCATATATCCCCAAAATGTCATGAGTTAGAAACTTAATTGCCATAGTAACAGTACTGGGAGGTAGGATCTTTAAGAGGTAATTAGGTCATGGGGGATCTGCTCTCATGAATAAACTAATGCCATTATAGCAGGTGTGGGTTAGTTATTGCAAGAGTGGGCTCCTGATTAAAGGAAGAAGTTTAGCTCACATTTCCTCTCCGTCTCATGCACTCGCCTTCTACCATGGGATGACCTCACCAGTTGCCGTCACCATGCTCTTAAACTTCCCAGCCTCCAGAACTGTGAGAAATAAATTTCTTTTCTTTATAAATTACCCAGACTGGTATTCTGTTATAGCAGCATAAAACAGACTAGGACAATACCCTCCTTTGAAAAAGTTACCACAACAAAACTGTATTCATTGCCATATTCTCCACCCTACATTTTAACGTTAGGAAAATTATTCCATCTTTCTCAGAATACACCTTTTAATTATTTTGCTAATATTAAAGCCTATGGCACTTGAAAATTTCATAAATAACAGAAAGATTGTGAGCAGAAAGGCAAGGGAAACAATAAAAAATGGGACATTTTGCACATTAAGGGGATCTGTTATCACCAGAAGGACAGTAATGTAATAAACACAATAACAGAACTGACTTCCTCAGCAGAATCATATATATTTTCAAATTATTATAAGTTTCAGTTCAAAAAGAACATTTGAAACATTCAATGTTAATTGCAAAAATTATTTACAAGTGTAAAGTTAAAACATAAATTAGTATTTTATGTATATGTATATATATGGGTTTATAGATTTGTTTTCATTGTTTTATCTTTTTAATTGAAATATAATTCATAGTTAGTAAAATGAGTGCATTTTAGTGATTCAGTCCTAGAGTTTGGGAAAAATAAAACCAGTCACCACTCCACAATCAGAAGATAGACTATTTCCATTACATTGAGGAACTCCCTTTATTCCTTAGTTTATTATAATTTTTTCTAATTAGGTATAATGCTGAATATTGTCAGGTGCCTTTTGACATCTATTGAAATGATAATGTGATTTAAAATTTTTTAATGACTGATCAATGAATGACATGTATTGATTTTCAATTATTAGACCAAATTTGCACTTCTGGATAAACCCAGGCTGGTCCTGATATATTATTCTTTTTACATATTGTTGGGTTTTATTTGCTAATATTTTGTTTAAGATTTTTGAGTTTGTCTTTAAAATAGATATTTGCCTCTAGTTTTCTTTTGTTATGATATATTTGTGCATCAGAGAAAAGCTTAGATTAGTGATTTGAGAACGTTCTTTTAAGCTACCTATTAATATATTCAAAGTGAGTTTCTTGCTTTGTTGTTTTTTCTCATTCTAACAATGTCTGTTATTATTTCTGGGTTGACAGTTTGTATTCTTTAAACACTTTAAAAATATTGTTCTACTGCCTTCTACTTTCTGTGATTTCTGATGAGAAATCTACTGTCCTTCAAATAATTTTCCCCTATAGTTGATGCATTATTACTTTCTATCTGCTTTTAAGATTTTATCCTGAAAATGTTTTTTCTAGTTTAATTATGATGAGTCAGAGCATGGATTTCTTTGAATTTATCATATTTGAGGTTCAGTTAGATTCTTGAATCTGTAGGTTTATATCTTTTGCCACATTGAGACATTTATAAACATTAATTCTTCAAAACATGTTTTCACATTGCAGTATTTCTTCTCTCTTTTGGGGATTATAATGACATAAATGTTAGATATTTTCTTAATGTCTAACAGGTCCCAAAGGGTCGTAAATCTTATGCTCAATGTTTTTTTCTCTTTGTTTTTCAAATTTCATAATTTTTATTGATCTATCTTCAAATTCACTGTCTTTCTTCAATTCTGCTATTCAGTGATTCAGCTATTAATCAATATTTTTTCTTTTAGCAATACTTTTAATTTTAAAAATATCATTTGTATCATCTGTTTATTCGGTGATACATTTATATCTCCATTTATCTGAAAGTACTTGTGATTACTTGTATGCTGGTGCATTTTTAGAAGACCTGATTTAAATCGTTTGCCAGATAATCCTCACATCCACATCATCTTGGTATAGGCTTCTGTTGACTACCTTTTTCCATGTAATTTGAAATTCTCCTATTTCTACATATGTGAGTAATTTTGAATTATATCCTGAGCATTTTGAATTTTATGTAACTAGACTCTATTTAGGATATTTATCATATACATTTTTCCCTAACCTTACTAGTGCTAATTTTAAAGAATTATTCTATCTGAGCATGGGGAAAATAGACCAAATAATAAAAAAAAAACCTCTAATTATTCTGAATTCGGCTGCTCCTGAATCAATTCAATGAGAAATCCAATGCTTTATTCATCTAGTATCTGTTGTAACCCAATTCAAATGACTCTTTTGAATGCTTAATTGTCCTTTAAAAAATAAAGAAAACCTAAATTAAAAAAGTGGGCAAAGGACATGAAAAGAAACTTTGCAAAAGAAGACAGAATAATGACCAAAAAACATATGAAAAAATGCTCAACATCTCTAATCATCAGGGAAATGCAAATCAAAACCACAATGAGATATCACTTAACTCCAGTAGAATGGCTTTTATCAAAAAATCCCAAAGAAACAAATGTTGGCATGGATGCAGAGAGATAGGAACACTCATACACTGCCGGTGGGACGGCAAACTAGTGCAACCTTTATGGAATGTAGTATGGAGATAGTTCAAAGAACTAAAAGTAGAACTATCATTTTATCTGGCAGCCCCACTATGGAATATTTACCCAAAGGAACAAAAGACATTCTATAAAAAAGACATCTGCACTTCAATGTCTATAGCAGCACAATTCATAATTGTGAAGATGTGGAAACAATCCAAGTGCCCATCACTACATGAGTGGATTAATAAAATGTGGTATATGTATATCATGGAGTACTGCTCAGGCATAAAAAAAAATAGTGAACTACCTCTTATGTTATCCTTGGTGGAGCTGGAGCCCATTCTTCTAAGTGAAGTAT